>JZKD02S1684842.1:0-14047 GCA_000966675.3 Picea glauca | reverse complement strand
CCAACTCATCAACTAAGTGTCTCATTCATGCACCCAACATGTACATCAACCAAATGCCAAGATATTCAACAAGTAGGCCTCTAACAATACATCACACTATCATAAATCCTTACATCAAACCATGTGCCAAAACTTCACCAACAATATGTCCCAATATGTATCTTCATGCATGAACTAACCATAAACCATGATCATCAAACAAATGCTTCTCACAATACACCTCAATATATATCAATAGAGCTCACGCATGTATCATCCATGTACTACAACAGATCTGCCTCAAAAATGGAAAGCATAATGTAACCAATGGTGCCTCTAAACATGTACCAAGAATGTCCCTCAATATATCAATGACATACCTTTATCTGGTATCACAATACCCACAATTTACCTCATAAACAATGTGCCACAACCTTACTGATAAGTATTTAACATAACCGTCATTGCACCTTAACAAAAATGCCTCAATCCACACCCTAGGGTTTGTACCATGCATCCAAGATAGGCCTCAAGCATATGCTCCAAAATCAAACCATGTATCATCACCATACATTCATCAAACAAACATACAAGCATACCTTTATTCATATAAACTTGAAGTATACCATCCCATACCCTGTATAAACTATGTTGTACCATCAAACCATGTTGCAAGTCATCCGTACACCTCTTTTTCAAGACTTTACCTTAAGTACATGACCTGTTCATAAGACATATCATGTATGTACATGATTGTTCCCACAAGAACCTGCATATGACTCAGAAAAAACTTTACATTTATATTGCCTCATGACAGTCATTATGTTCAGTCTTCTTTATCCACTTCTGAGACTGTCCTAGATTCTCAACACTTGTTCTTTGAGCTTCCATCCTTTCGACATTATATTTATTCCATGTTTCATTTTCTCTTCTTTCCATATAATTGTATGAAGCATTTCTCATTTACTATCTCCTTGAATTCCAACAATCCTGGGATTTGTGTCCAAACCCATTGTAGTTGTAATATCTCATGGTGTGACAAGTCACAATGTCCGACAATGTGTCCGACAAGATTACATCCCCCAACATATTAAGATGTTATTGAATCGTTCAACATATTTCCTTACATAATGTATGAAATCCAAATATTTATGACCATATTTATTACATGAGAAGTAGTGACCATAAAAAAACATTTTCATACCTTTGTTTTTTTGTCAACCTTGAAGGTATCTATTTTTGAATTTGATTTGAGGTGTAGGACTGGTTTCTTAGGGTCTTCCTTGTTCTGATATTTTGAATATTTATTTTCTTTTTGCAGGTGCTTGACGTGCAACTTGGATTTCACCCTTTGAAAATTAAGGGCCTACATCATGCTTCTTAGAGGTGCCAACTTCAAACTATGCAACTTCCTTGTTGTATCCAAGACTAGATTTATCATTTGGCGATCTTTGACTATCTAGGATTTCATCCAATATTATTAAGTTGTTCATGAGATCAATAACTTCTAAGATCAACAAATTCTGCTTCCAGCTGATGACATAATTATTCCTTTTCATTTACCTGATTCTTCAATAGTTCCTCTTTTATTTTGGATTCTTCAAGTTGGGTCCTCATATTGACATTGATTTCTCTTGTTTCGTTAAGCTCTTCAAGGATTTTGCTAAGCTCATCATTTACCTTCTTCTTTTCTTATGCTTGACTAATTATATTAGTCCTTAGTCTCTTGATCTCTTCTTCTTGTTCCTTGATCATTTGTTTTATTTCCATGGTATGCCTTTGGTACTTTTCTAGAGCTTCCTTAGTACTTATTTCAATATCCTCAAAATCATCTGAATCATATTTTTTCCATGCTAAATTCTTTTAAACCAGCCATAAATTTATATTTAAGCTTCAAAAAATCTTCCTCTTCATATATAAGATAATTTTTAGTTGATTATACACAAACTTCTTATATTGAAGCTAGATCTTCTTATTTATTTGCAGGAGAAGATTCAACATCTTTACATTTAAAACTATTGCAATCAGAAGATTTTGGTGGGTATTTACCTTCATTGATTTGCTTCACATCCTTGATAGGATTGTCTTATGCATCTTGTCTTTTGTCTTGATATGCCTTCTCTAGCTTCAACCATAGGTCTTTGGAGGAGGTAAATTGTCCTATGATTTCTTTAATAGAACCTGAGAGTCCATTGAAGATGGTCTTGAATGTCATTGCATTGTTCTTCTTTGCTTCCTTTTGGGCTGCATATTTGGATTTTTTCTTCGAAGGAACTAATCCATCAACAACTATGTCCCAAGCACCTACTCATTTTTACTTCAAATACCGTTTCATTTTTATTCTCCATGCCGAGTAATCCGTCTCATCAAAGAAGGGAACTTTTTTTGTAGAGGGAACTACATTTCCATCCATTTGTGTGTCCATGGATCTCCTTCAAGCTTGTAAAGCTTATAGTGAAGACCTTCTCTGATACCAATTGTTGGACACACCGACCACACTAAAAGGGGGGGTGAATTCATGTGTGGCTCTTTTTACAATTCTTTCTTCCTTTAGTCAGAAACCACTTTGAACATTATTATTCATTCACAATTAACTACTTGCATATATCAACAACATTCATCAATAATACAAAAATTATGAACCATCACCATAATGAATTCAAATAACACCAGATATATGTGTAAGATTTTGTATTATGTTGTTACATGAAGACTACAATCTCCATGTTTATCAGCACCAACTAAAAAAGAGCACCAACTCCAAGAGAGTACCAACTCTCAAATACAATACCAAGCTTGCAGATCTGAGCACCAACTGAGATGTGAGGATTCCAACCCTCAAGTACAAGACCCGACTTGTAGACAAAAAACAATATTTCAAATATTTTCTACAGTTTTGTGACCTGTATGTGTTGCAACACACATATGTATGTGATCTTTCTTCTTGCATCATGTACGTGACATGTCCTCTTTCATCCTATGTACACCCTAAAAAAACTAGGGTTTTCAGTTTTCTGAAACTCTGAAACTTTCGGCCCTTCAGACCTTCACTACCTTTGTCACATCAACCTGTAACCTGTCATTGTATCCAACCTGTATCTATTCCATATGCATACATCATCATAAATATCCCTCAACCAAGTACAAGTAGCTCAAAAGTGTGAACTATAGGAACCATATCATAATTGTACCATACATGAGAGTGTTGCTCACTCAAGCAACCAACCAACATATACCATATCCATATATCACAACAACCATACCAACAATGCTTCAAGAATTCACCATACCATAAGCAAAAGTGATCATTAAAACAAACATGTAACCATACCAGAACTTCTGTAGATGATATAAACCTATAGAATGTTGACATGGGAACTTGCTTCAGACTTCAGGGACCTGGTACCAACATCAACTTAGGTTTTCAAGACCTTTTCAGATGTATGCCACCTTTCCTTCAACAACCCGTGTATATACGTGCTTTACTCCACTGTATCTCGCGTACATATACTACCTTATAGGCATGCAACTCATGTATACCTCAGAAACTAGGGTTTTTCTGAAACTCTAAGATTTCCATCATCAACCCTCCTTTGCTACCTTAGACTTGCTTAACTTAAGATGTATCAATGAGTACCTGCAATAAACCTTTCACAAAATAATAGATATTCAATGTGTTCAAAATTCATTCACATAAGAGACCCTTTCTCTCTTATTTATACTCTCGAAGTAGCTTCCTCTAGGGTTTATCTTCTAACTATTTTACCAAACTTCCTTCTTTTAGGGATAAACCACTTCTAATTACCTTGTCCACTTACAACCACTTTATCCACAAATAGTAAATTCACCATTTCTAGTTGCAACTAATTTATTTTTAATTATTTTCTTTTTGCAACAACTTAACCCATGATTAACTCCTAGTTACAACCACTTTGACTAGTAAACTTCTTCCAGGAGCTTCTAGAATATTTTGACTTTTTTGACCTTCTAGGGGCTTCTAGATCACTCATGAGTGTTCTCCAACTTTACTAAGCCATATCTCCTCAATTGTGAGGAACTATGTGACGTACCACATTTCATCGGAAACAACACGACATGTATTATCCATCTAGAATAGTATCACCTGTAAATTCATTGATCTTCATTAAAATATTCCTCAACCAAAGTTGGGTTCCTTACCCATACCTCTGGAGCTACTGGAAACTGTTGTCGGACATACTCAAGGTTTGACATCAATCTCTTTGATATCAATGACAACGTAGTCCAATAAGTTGTTAAAATTGATGAGTTCTAAATTCAAACTACATTATGGGATATATCTCTTGGGATATATCTCTTGTAACTTATTATTTATATGCCCAAGAAAAAGGGAATGTTTGGGTTGTAACTTTAGTGAACCCTTACCTTAAGAACTAATTAATGGAAGCTATTTTGGACCAAATTATTCTTTGAATGAACCTATATGCATTCAATATCTTAGTAGAACAACAATGTCATGGTATTGCATGATAAATGAATTGAGATATGTTCATTGGTTCATGTATATAGATTTTAACATAATTAAGAGCCTAGAAGATAAGGAAGGGCTCCTTGGTGGAAATTTTATTATCACTTCCATGACACTTTGGGATTATGTAATATGAAATATCAAACAATAAATTAGTTATTTGAACAACAATTCACTTCATTTAATTTTAGACAAAAGCATGACCAAGTATTAAACAAAATACCTAGTAATGTAATGCTCGTATTCTAAAGTAATTTCACATTTTGAATATTCTAGTTCCATGCTAGTAATCAGTAGGAGAGGCAAATTTATTGCCCTATTTCATTTGAGATTTTTTTCAATAGATTTTCTAAGACCACACAAGACAAACTACAAACAAAATTCCTTCTGTGTAAAGAACAAAACCTATTTAAAGAGTGTAAAATGACTATTAAGCATCATCCCTAGATAGTCGCTAGAGATAGATTGGATTAAATGGTGTAACAATTTTGTTACTTAGACATTTATTTTTTAATATGATATGGTAAAAAAAGTCATGGTAATAATAAAAATACTTGATCTAAAATATCACTGGAGGAGAATTAAAATATCAACTATCGATTGGATTAACAACTTTTTGATGAGTATCTTCATGCAATAACAACAAAATTTAGACAATATGATAGAATTTATCAAGAAGAAAGACATGTAATAGGACCCCATTCCAGCTCATCTTCCCTAGATTAAAGTGAGGGATAAGGAAAATAAACAAATTTATAACGTTAAATAAACAAATAATGTAATGGAAAAAATATTTGTTACCCAAACAAAAAAATTATTATCTTCAAACAAGTTCAACATCTCACAAAACTTTGTGAAACATTGTAATATATTGAGCCTAATAAGATTATAAAGAGACGAAAACATTTAAAGCATTAGAATACTATAGAGAAAAGGTATAAAAGGCATTCCATTTGTAAATACATAATACTACCCAAAATATTAGAGACACTAAAACCTCAATGCCACTTCCTTGTTCCAAAGGAAGAGGTTATTGAAGCACTTAAATTTGAGGTAGATGATAAATCTATGGACTTGCCTTTGAACTATATAAGGCTATTTGAGAATCCAACAGTTGATTTCCTTACAACATATCCTTCCCCTATTTCCTTCACCGTCATTCTCATTTTCACTATATTTAAATTATTTTATATATCAATTGTCATCAACAAACTCTACACATGGTTAAGGTACGCTCTAGTTTCTTAATTTTATTCATATTTCTTTATGTGCATTTGAATTTATCAAATGGAAAATCAACTTAAGCATGTTTATTAACTCACATGGATGTCAAAGCTTATAAATATTCATTGTATGTAGCAGAGATAGCCACGACATCCAACAAAGTTAGAATGTTTGTATTGAATATATTATGCTGCCGCTAGATTGTGTAACTAGATTTTCACTAATAAACTTTTTATTTCCAAATTTGTGTGATGATATCATCATTGAATTAAATTAATCCAAGTCACAGATAAACTTTACCATTGTGTATTGGTTGGAAAATGAATTAAATTAATCCAAATTACAGATAAACTTTACCATTGTGTATTGGTTGGACATTTTCTAGTTCAGATTCTAATTATTAGAGGAATTTCATTATAAATAAATTACATGTGCATGGATAATAAGTAATTGTATTTAAAACTTTAAAAAAGTTTATTTATATTTCAAAGTATTGAGCATGCACATATTCAATAAAGGTTATTGAAAGAAGGAATTATATGTTTTATAGTACTATGTTAATATTTATGTATTTGAATGAATAATTCTCCAGGAATTAAAACAATTTAGATGTATTAAGTAATGTAGAATTCTCTACTTCATGTGTTTTTATGTTGATATTTGATTAGAAATGGCCAAATAATGTAGAATTCTCTACCTCTTGTGTCTTTATGTTGAAACTTCGACTAGATAATGATTTTTTTGGTTAATTTTTTTTGTTTGGATTTATAAAAGATTTTCTCATTTTTTTACTTAGATTTATAAAAGCTTTTCTCTTAAAAAAACAAAAAAGAGGGTTTGTGGATAAGTCAACCAGTTTTACTGACTTAAATATATATATTGAATTCAATTTAGGAGAATGCATTTTCATTAAAAACATATCCATATTATTCTAATAAATTTATTGCTTCAAATGTTAAAAATCTAGAGGTCAACATAATTAAATAATTAAATACTTTCCAATATGAATTATAAGGAATATGATACTTGTTGGCTTGTTCCACTTTAATTTTTTAATTTTATTTATATTTCTTTATTTATTTGTATGCATTTAAATTTATAAAATGGAAAATCAACCTTATTAGGAATGTTTATTACTTCCCATGGATGTCAAAGGTTATAAATATCCATTGTATGTAGTAAAGACTACCACTAGATTGTGTAACTAGACTTTCGCGTATAAACTTTTTATTTCCAAAGTTGTGATGATATCATCATTCAATTAAATTAATCCAAGTTACAGATAAATTGTATCATTGTGCATTGGTTGGACATTTCCTAGTTCAATTCTAATTAGAGGAATTTCATTGTAGATAAATTGCATATGTTTGTGAATCACATAAATGAGTAAGTGCATTTAAAACCTTAAAAAAGGTTTATGTATATTCCAAAGTATTGAGCATACACATATTCAATAATCACATAAACGAGTAATTGTATTTAAAACCTTAAAAAAGGTTTATGTATATTCCAAAGTATTGAGCATGCACATATTCAATGGACGTTATCAAAAGAATGCATCATATGTTTTATAGTACTTTGTTAATATTCATTTATTTGAATGAATAATTCTCAAGGAATTAAAACAATTTAGATGCACCAAAGTAATGTAGAATTTTCTATCTTGTGTGCTTTTGTGTTGATATTTGGATTAGATAATGGTCAAGTAATGTAGAATTCCTTAACTCTTGTGCCTTTATGTTGATACTTGGATTAGATAATGTTCTTTGGGTTAATTTTGTTTTAATTGGATTTATAGAAGCTTTTCTTTCAAAAAAACAAAAAAAGAGTTTGTGAATAAATCAACCTAGTTCTAATGACCTAAAATCATATATTGAATCCAATTTAGGAGAGTGCATATTCATTAAAAACGTATCCATATTATTCTAATAAATGTATTACTTCAAATATTAAGAATTTAGAGGTCAACATAATTAAATACTTTCCAATATGAGTTATAAGGAATATGATACTTCTTGGCTTGTTCCACTCTAAAATGACCAACTAATCAAACAATGAACTTCAATAATAAACCATATATGAAAAGGGTTGGATAAAGGTGGCCAGTAAAAAATTAATGATATCATCATCCAAAATTTCTCTTACATCATATAATATAAGTGTGTCATAGAAATTATTATGACATATTTAAGTTGTCCCTAATAAAACCTACATCTAATGAAACAAGAGATCAAATTTGAAGCCAAAGAAGTAACTCAATGAAGATATCATATATATCCCCTTAAGATATTGAAATAGAAATGATTCCCATTTTGTGAGGGAAATATTGAAAGGTGTCGATCCACATTAGTGAATTTTTACCAACATGGTGGAATCCTCAAACCCCTTAAGGAAAAGCAATTATTGGCATTAAAGAGCCTCTTAACAGGACATGAATTAAAAATGAATATTTCATTCTCCTTTAGGAGAATTCACTTGAATTTTGTTACTTTGTAGATCAAAATATCATCAAAAATTATTTTTTTGAAGATAATTATCATTTTGAATTTGTAAATATGTCAAATTGTGGCCTAGTGGTTGAGACATGGTGTTATTTTTCTAACAACCCATGTTCAAACCTTGGTAGGCATAGAGCCCCAGAACAATGTGTGCTTGTTGATTTTGAAAACTAACTCTCCACATTTAATTGAGCATGTGATAATACAATGTTGGGGTTCATAGCTCGTCATGTATCAAAAAAGATGTTTACCTTACCAAAAGAGAAACATTTTGTGCTTGTAAGTAGTTAAAATTAAAGGTATCAAACTTCAAACTACACTACATGTTATATGTCCTGTAACTTATGATTTATACACCCAACATGAAAAAGATTGAGTTGTAAATTTAGTCACCCCTTCAAATTGTACTATAGACTATATGCCTTGTAACTTATGAATCATACACCTAACATGAAGAAGGTTGGGTTGTAAATTTGGTGACTCCTTACCTTAAAGACTAAATAGTTGAAACTACTATGGACCATATTATGCCTTGATGGGAAATTGTAGAGCAATGAACCAATATGTTATAGTACAATGAAGTTTTCATGGTATTGTATGATAAATGAGTTATTATATGTTCATTGGTTCATATAGATATTGTAACATAACTAAGAACCTATCAATATGCTGTAGTACAATGAATTTTTCATGGTATTGTATGATAAATGAGTTATCATATGTTCATTGGTTCGTATATATGTTGTAACATAACTAAGAGTCTAGGGAAGGGCTCCAAAAATGAAAGTGACATTATAATTATATAATTTGAAACATCAAACAATAACTAATAATATAAACAATGACTCACTTTATTCAATTTTGGACTTTTAGATAAAATACGTGTCACGTAATGCTCCTAGCCCATTGTAATTTGGAATTTTTACTACTTTGATTCTATGTTGGTAATTACTAGGAGAGGCCACTTTATTAATCTTATTTCAATTGAGAATTTTTTGAGAGAAGATCTTCTCATACCACATAAAACACTCAACAAACAATTTTTTTTTTTTTTTTTTTTTTTTTTAAAGAACCAAACCTATCTAAATAATATCAAATCTCATCCCTAGACAGTAAGGATAGAGATAGGTTGGATTAAATGATGTAATGAGGTTGTTTCTCAATAAACTAATTTTTAATGGGATGTGGTAAAAATTCATATAAATAATAATAATAATATATTTTAAGGTCAAGGCCAAACCAAACACCAAATTGGTGTATGAAAACCCCTTGTTTGTGGGACAAGGGACCCCTCTGCCTAGGAATTTGACTAGTAAAGTATACAAAGGTATAGATACCCTACTCCCTTCTGGATTTGAACTTATGACCTATTAGGAGGAAACACATGTTCTTAACAATTAGGCCCACTCAGGTTGTATCATTAAATAAAAATACTCGGTTTGAAATGGTATCATTGTAGGAGCTCAAAATCATTAAATGACAATTGGACTAAAGGCCGTTTGAGAAATATCTTTGTAAAATAACAAATAAATTTAGAAATTATGCTAGAATCAACCAAGAGAAAATAAGAGTAATATGACCCCATTCAAGCTCATATTCCCTAGATCAAAGAGGGTGATAAGGAAAAAAAAAAATTAAGGTTATTGCAACAAAGCATGCAATAGAAAATATCTCGACCATCCAAGAAAAGTATTGATGATCTACAAACAAGCCCAACATCTCACAAGCCTTCATGAAGCCCTATAAACTAGCTTAGAACTAAAAATTCTATAGAGAGGAGAAATGATTTCAAACCTTATAAGACCATAAAGAGAAGATGTAGGAAGGTGATGATCTAAAAGATTATTCAAGGTCTCAAAGATAACATCACAAGGATAAATCCTCTTTAATTTGTATAGAGGTGGTATTCCTTTTTATTATAACACAGATTTACACAAAATGTTATACAAGACTAAATTTTTAAAGAAATAAATATTCACAAAAAAAGGAATGCCTGAGAAAGGACCAGGCTTGTTCAAGAATGAATATTTACAATATTATACAAGATTGTAAACCATAAAAGTGAGAAATTTTAAAGGACTACATTTACATCATAGCATCATTAGAGTAAAACACATTATTGGATAGAATAAGAAATATAGGTCACATTTACAGAGAACTTAACATGATATTTGCAATTAACAATCAAAGAGATTTTGATAGACACATTTCTTGAAATCTCATGCTTAAAACTCATAGCTAGAGAAATAACTAGACATGTGCCCCGAATAGTTCTTCAGGGATCCTAAAACAATATACAAATGTTTTTAAAAATGTTTGTAATATTCGTAAAAATAAATGCATTCATCCTAAATGGATTGGGATGGGGCTCCGATGGACCAATAATAAAAGAAATACCTAGAAGAAAGAAAGAAGACATGGTTATAAATTGACCTTTGGTTTTCACAAATCATGAAAGAAGAAAGGTTGGGTGACTGCTAACTGAGAAGAAAATATAACAAATACTGAAAAAAGTGAATACTTTAGTTACTATAATGGAAAAACCTGAACCACTCACTTGCTTGTTGAGTTGTCGTTTGTGGAGTGTTCAACTAAAGGTTCCTTAATGGTAGTACCTACTTTCGTCTAATCTGGTTTAGTTATTTTGATCAATGAATTTTTTAACCATAGTTGGATGCACTCCACATGAGAGAAACCAGTGTTTCATGCTTGATTCTTGCATTGAACAATTCATTTTCAAAACATTTAAAGTCGAAAATCAGCTGGTGAAGTGTGTCTTCAACGTCTTCATTTTTATTCATGTAGTGTATCAACCACTTTTCCACTCCTTCCTCTGAATATTCAGTTAAGTGGTTAAATTCACTTTCCTATGAAATCTAAAGAGCATCCAATTGTTCTTGTAACTAATCCTTTGAAAGCAGTATTGAATCCATTATTAGGTGTGGGCCCTTCAACTCTTTTGTTAAATCAACAAGTTTTAAGAACACATCACTTCTTTTTAAATTTATTGTGTCACAATCAACAAGTATTTCTCTTAAACACTTGATCATTTTCAACCAACATGCATTTTTTTGTATTAGTCAAATTTTAGAAGGTAGATTTTTCTCTCTTCTATGCACATCATTCATATTTGAGACTTTAGTAGAAAAAGTACCAACAACTTCCTTATAAAAATGCTCATGATTTTTGAAGTCCTTTTGGAGATATTACTTGAAGAGAGTGTAGTCAAACTAGTAGCTAGTTCCCATATTTCAAGAATTAAGGAAATTCTCTTTTGAATGTTATCTCCAATGTATTTTCTGATAGTTATCAATAAGATTGAGGTGCTTCTTAATCTCGAACTACACTCTGGTATGTCTTCTATACTGCTAAGTGGTCATATGGAAGAAATTAGCTCGATAAATAAGGGTCTTGGTAGCAAATCATTCTCCATTTCCTTTACTCTCTCCTTCAAAATCAATTTCTCTTTTTCTATTTCATAAATTGAATATTTTAGGGCTTCCACTATGGATTCATGGAATTCTGTTAATTTAGAAGGTCGTACCCCTTGAATATCAATTTCTGAATTCCATTTCTCAACAAATTTCTTATTTTTCAAATTAATTTTCTCAATTAACAATTTCTTTGAATTTTTATTGAAGGTCACATGGTGTAGTGTGGCAGACTCCTATTCAAAAATTACTATCTCTTGACAAGCCAATTCCTATGTTATTTCTCTGTTCTCAATCAATATTTTCTCAACCTAGTCAGGCTCTCCTATTACACCCTCAACTTCCATGTACCTAAGTTTATATTCAGGTACATCTTGTCCTACCTTTTGAGCTATTTCTCTTTTTATTTTTGGATGTACAAGGATTGTGTGTGATTTTTCAATATTTCCTTTAGAAGGGTCCTCATCCCCTCCATCGCTAGAATTTATAAAATGGGAATTCTTTTGTTCTTGAATGTTTCATTTGAGTCCTATTCTTTGTTGATGAGCCTCTCTATGATGAATTGGGTGAGTTGGGGTTAGGGTTATCACTCCTTGTGGTTCATCCCTTTTGTTTTTATTGGTCATTTGTACTGACCAGGGTATCAATATCATCATGAGTTGTTTCAAGAATGTATTTCAGAGGGTTTTGATTATCCCATCCCCATTCCTTTAATTGAGTGGATTTTATTAATGTCAAACCATAGTCGACTACATACATGTGTGTTGTTAATAATTCATCACGGTCGAAGCCCTAAATTTTAGGAATTTCCCTCAACTTAAAGTTATCAAAATGAACGGAAAATTCATCAAAATGAGAGATTTTTTTAACAATGATCTCTCCAATTCTCCAGGATAGTGGAATGAATTGATTCTTTCTATTTTCATTGAAAAATGTTCCCAAAATGTGTATTGCTTGCAAACTTCAACTGTAAATAATTTTTCAAAGACATAAAAAGGAAATAAAGAAGGTTTCCCTGAAAATCGTAGAGTCTGATGTAATTGAAATCATCAAGAGTTTCAAAAATTCCTTTCCTTGCTAGAAAGGTAGTTGCATCTATTGACAATATATATGTGGTTGAACCATGAACTAACTTCTTAAAGGTAGATAAAAAGGCATAATGTACCTCATAGAAATGGTATGGAGCTTTGTTCTTCCAAAGTGTAGGATACCAAAATTGAACTCGATCCTTTCTGAAATATACATTTCTTACTCGAGGCAAGTCTTGAAAAATGTGGCAATAAGAAATATAATAAAATAAATAAGAACTTATAGAGAAATTTTCGGTCTTTCAAAATTTTCCTAGTTGTAAGGAAACTTTTCTCGAGATGATACAATACTAGTCAAACAAGACATCCTCATGAACTAAGTGGTGAAGAACATACAACACATATTTCGGGATAATAGTCGTGGGCTCTTGTCCAATGATTCTGATGAACAACCACATAAACTCTTTATATGGGTATATTGGAAATATTGTTTTCATTGATATCAAAGACAGGGGGAGACTATAAATTTCCAAGATAAAAATTGCAAGATGGATATTATTGGAAATATTGTTTTGGATTTTTTATGCTTAGTTTGAATACCCTATCTTTGAAGGAATTTTTACTCTAAATGCATAGCTCAAATGGGAGCATAGGATATATGAATACAAATATTATTCCAATACCTTTTCCAATGATATATGGAACTCCCTATAACTCCTTAGGAATGAGGAGATATGAAATATTATGTCAGGTCAGCCTAGCCAGAAAGTGTTGGGTATGTGTTATATTCTTTGCATGTGTGTGTGTGGGCACGTCAGATTCGACAATTGTGTTTGACGATCCCTTGTAGTAGTTCTTTGTTTGTGTCGTGTGTGCCGAGCGCTTTCCTAGGGGGGTCCCAGGGGGGGGGGGGTAGGTATGCCCCCCCTAGTTACGCGCAGTGTTTGACATTGGGTGTAGCCCGGGGCTGATGAGGTTCGGGGCAGTTCCCCCCAATTTTTTTTTTGGGGCGGTTTTTGCTATTTTTAGCGGATTTTTCTATTTTTAGCGGTTTACTGAAAATAATCTCGTTTTTAGGGATTAGGGTTTTGGTATCTACAGAATACCTAAAAACATTGTATATATTGTATAGTGAATGGTAAAATTCAATATAATGAATATAAGAAAGGCTTTCCTTGTTGAGGGTTTCCGGTATAAAATCTCTATGTACTATGTGTATGAGCCATTGATTAAATTCAGTTTTTCTTAAGAATCTATATGCATTGCTTTACTTCACAGGTTTAAAAATTACATGTGGTATCAGAGCTCATTTTTGGCTTCAGAGGGACGCCTTTGTTGTTGAGGGTTTGGCTTGGTCTTGATAGATCAAGTTTATCTTGG
>JZKD02S1684841.1:716262-733145 GCA_000966675.3 Picea glauca | reverse complement strand
AGACTAGGAGGTATAATTACAACTAATGGCCTAAATCCAACATAAATAAAATAACATTACTAATATAATATGCCCCAATTAAGGGGTAATGAGCCAATATTAGGGCTTAACATATCCATATGTCTTGGATATTCAACACTCAATGAATTTTCCTTTCGGGTCAATGTAAGATATTATGTACAAATAGTAGTCTCATGAAAGAATATTTAGTCAGGTTAACAAAGATTAATACCTCGCTTAAATTTTGGTTGGTTAGTACCCATAAATTCTTCCTCTAGGTTGAAGAATTTTAATGGGATATTCTGGAAGTCACAACAAGGGATTAAGATAATATTTCTTTCCACATCATATCATTCTCATTGCACAACCATGGTTCCTTTCGTATGCTTGATTATTCAAAGTTTTATATCAGCTCTAATAGAATTATTTCCTTCCCGCAATCCAAGCTTTCAAGGAGGTAAATTTGTGGTAAAACTAGTTTTAAAACGTTGATTCGTTAAAAAAATTGGAAATTATGAGAAGACACTATTATGAGCTTGACATTCCTATCCTATGTTACCATCTCATTTTATATCCCTCTCTTCCACTTTGTAACTTACCTTTTCAATATGCTTCACCCTTCACCCTTGAACCTCTCATCATTCTACTATACCATTTTAAAAATCGATTCCCTTCATTCATGATCCTTTCCATTTTGATCAATCATAATACCATATGATAACACTTTGATTATAATAAGTTTATAGCAGTAGTATTGTTGCTCTTGTTCAAAGAAAAATAAGATACATTTGTGTTCATAACAAAAATCAGCATGAAGGATTTTATTCACACGGACATCCCTTAGAAAAAAAAACTCTTTGAAAAGGTCAGAGGCATAGTTATCCATCATTGTTCTCTATAATAAAATGTGTCACATATTATATTGAGACATTAGAACAGAGTATGCAATGTCATACTTATCATTTTATTCGAAATATCACCTAATAAAATGTGCAAAAGTAAAGTACAACAAAATGGGAAAAAGGTGTCACAAACAAGGCTGAAAAGGAAAGAACTCAGTTCTCTAAACATGAGTCTTTTATACATCAGTTTGTTCACCCTACTACACTCACATTTGATAGCTTTGATTTTCATACAGAGTATATTAAATCCATTAACAAAATACAATTGAAGTGGATAAGGTTTGCTTGATTTTGAGGTCATTAGTTCCTTAGCTCATTGGCATGAGGACATGCCAACTCTTAGGTGTGGGGGAGATGTTTGGTCACCATTTTGCTATTTTTTCACCACCCAATTTGTCCCTTTACGATCATATTATTTCATCTTTCACTCATTTATTTCCATTTTTACCATATTCCTTCATGAGTTCACCATGACAAGCTTATAAGTGTTAAGTTGTTAATTGTCATTAATTTCCTTGTTTTTAATGAATTAAAGAGAATTATGATTGGTTTTTTCATGATGGTTGTGTGAGCTCAATTGTGATAGCCACTTCCATGATTGGAATAATTCCAAATAATTTTTTTGGCACTTTCTATAAATCTCGTAGCATTTTCAAAATGCAACTCCGCTACTAGAATTCTTGTAGCAACTATTTTCAGAGACAATTTTTCCATGACATTTGCAAACATATAAAGATGAATTAATAAATTTCACGACACAAGTTTTGTGAAAAATATGGTCACTTGGGTGATTCAAATTAATATTTCTTGAAAAGTGTACAACAAGGGATGTATTGGCATGTCTTCAAATGGATCTTCTTTTGTCATCTTCAAAAATCCGGTAGCTCTTTGATGTTTTGAATGGTTTCGTCTCTTGTGGAAATTTTTGAGCATTTGGGTTTTTTTTAGAATGATGATGAGATTCTTCCATGATCATAAAACCACCTCAAATCTCAACAATAGGGTCATGGGTGCTCGATCAAACCTTCTTTCAACACCCAATTCAAAGAGCCAACACATAATAGATTGTGTAATAATTCCAAGTAAGATAATGGTTGAGCGATCTTGCATGAGATTGGTGACAAAAGATTGAGATCCAACTTCCTGTGATTGACTCAAAATGATAAATTCTATTCTCATACATTTCATGTCATGAGAATATTATTAAATAATATCGTGTTTAATCCTTCAACAACGATTGACCCAATTTGTAAAAAAAATTATTTCATTTGTTATTCATAGTGATGTCAAATATGTAAACAGGGGATCGGTTTCATGTACATCCTCCTATGTATAAATGTGTAATTTTTGAAAGAGAATGGGGGTTGGGGATTGTGAGAACAAAACTTTCATACTCCGTAACTTCTATCTGAATATTTTTTATTTAATGCATATAATCGGGTGTTGAACCTCATGAGTTAAGTGATGTGATTCTCTGCATCGCATCCCTAACCAGAGGGCCCGTGACATGGGTATGCACTATAGATATAGATATTTAGTTTGTAGTATTGTATTTCCATATTTGATTGTGTTGTCAAATTTATAAGTTAGAAGTTAGAATTTCAATCAATTGCTTTCTTGAGTCTATAATTTATTTATGCTTTTGTTTTTCATTCATTTATTCTCTTTAATTTTTGTTTATGTGTGTTAATGACCATGTGTGTTGTGTTACTAGAGATATTAGAGACTATTAACCTGAATATTCTATTTTTTGTTTATGTGTGTTAATGACCATGTGTGTTATGCTACTCGAGATATTAGAGACTATTAACCTGAATATTCTAAGTGAAATATGCATGACTTGTACCTGTAGTTATAATATCTTTTGGCTTTGATTTCAACTTCGCGATTTCATTTGAGTGAATTTATTTTATAGTTTGATTAAGATACACGAATATTCATAAGTGTTCCTCATTAAAAGAATCATAATACATATAATTGTGACAAGAACGTTATAATCCATGAGCAGAGTGAAATATTGTAATAGATAATGGGAATAATTGTGATTTTAATACATCTTGAGTTGTTGGATGCCCCTTGGTTTTCCTTTATTTCAATGTTTTTTTTCCCTTTGATTACATGTGAATACAATAGACTGATCCATATATTGACTAGCACATAAATAAGTCTTCCTATGAGAACTAGCATGAAGATGTTTTTAAACATTAAATTCATGATCTAATCAAGCAGCAAGAAAGCTTAATCAAATTCTAATTAGATCTATGGGGGAAAAACTTAAGTTTATTTTATTAATTAATCATAGGTCAATGATTATCTTCTTTCATCAAATTGAAGTGTGAGTTGATCACTTTTAAATTCAAGACTCTTAGCTATAGTAAAATTCCCACGAATGATTGTTATCAAAATAATTGAACAAATACTCATTCATGAACACTCTGAATTTATAAACAAAGTGAAATATTGTTGTTGGAATATATACTAATACTGAGAGGAGGGAGGTAAATCAATATTAGACAATTTTTAACACTTTTTCTTTTGACCACTTTAACTGAACATTACATAATCAACCATAAGCAATGTAGAGACTTATCTATATCAACACATATCACATAAAGACATAGTACACATAAATTTTACATGGAAACCCAATAAGGGGGAAACAACGAAATGTTTCTTTATAAAATCTTGTACGCACCAACCTACTATTAAAATGTTTGCGGGAACCAAATTTAAGGAGAAATTTATCTCCTTGGTTGAGCACCAACTCAGTAACAATGTTTGCAGGAACCAATCTATCAAGAATATCAGGACACGAATCCTCTTCCTTGCACCACCATACCACCCGAAAATATGCAATTAACACTCAAACCTTGAATGATCTCTTCATTTGAAAACAATGGTCAACATATTTACTATTTTTGTAGCTACCACATAGTCATCAAAGATCCTTCATATCTTCTCAAACAAAGAATCATTTATCTTCATGGTCTCCCTTCATTCTTTATTTTTTATCTCAAAATCACTCACTTGTTCATCTTCACATTCCTCTACCTCACACACTTGTTCTCCCCCTTAGAACATCAAATCTCTTCACCACCAAATCACCTGCAAATATAATTTGGGAATTGTGATTTATAAACTTTACGCTCTCATGGATTTGTCCATGAAATTAAATACAGGGGGTTGGCCCTAACTCCCTTCACTTCTACCTCAAATCGATCTTCAAATATCCTCCACAAAAACAATTTGGGTTTCCTTCTGTTGTACTCCTCTAGTTTACTAACCCTTGACACTCAACCACCAATGGATCGTCTCTTTTATTGATCCTAAAACATCGATCCAATCTCCTTCATAATGATACCACCATAGTATCAAGACAATAAAAAACACCTCATCTCTCAAGAGTCATTTGATCATCCTTTTGTTGGATCGAAACCATCGGTTTATTATTTCCATACCACCAAGGCATACAATCATCATCGTCGACACAACAAGTGCATGGGTGTAAACTTTGTTTCTAATAGCTCCAGGGTCGATGATGTGTTCCAACAGATCCAATGGTTCTCATTAAGTAGATTCAATGGAACCAATATCATTTGTGCCTTGAGTTAATCGATGCTTAACACCTACCTCTTTATTTATTTATAAAATGATCAAGTGGGACCCACAAAGATATGTCGTTGAGATTGTAACTTGGGGTCATCCTTGTCTTCATCCAACTCTTTCAATATTAGCACCCATTCCTTTAATCATGGAAACCAAGGCTACGACCTTGTGCTTAGATTGTCATCATCAGCTCTTACCTAGATTTCAGCACGTATAACTTGTTATCCTAATGACGAAATATATGTTGGGTTTAGGAATCTAAATCCTCCATAAGACCAAGGGCTAGAACCAAATCCTTAACATCATCATCAACCCTTTAATATTTCAGTGCTAACTCCATGGAACCTCGGTTGGAAACCAAGCCCCAGAAGGCGTCGTAATTGACATGTCCTTACTGGAGAAATTACAAACCCCAACAATCCCAACGATATACTAGTCTCAACGATATAGTTCCACTTCAACCATTCTAGATGGTCAATATGGACTTATAGAATTTAATCGCCCCCATAGAGCTAACTTAACCTTGCATGCTTCAATCTGACATGGGTATTGTATTTTCATGACAAGCAGAATAACGGTACTGCTACATGGAACTGTATGAGGTATAACACATGGCCCCTTCAATGAGTCTTGGATGACATGGAACTGACGTGGCTCTATCCTTGTTGATTACATGGTTATGATATGGCATATGTCATGGAGATGACCAAGCATCATGGTTAGCTACATTCATCATCATTGTTGGTGATCCCTAAGAGGGGTTTGAATCTCCAATATGGAAAGCATTGACGACAAAGCTTCAACCATTGGTATTGACTAAGGATTTCAATATACACCATTAATCAAGTTGAAAATTTCTTCAGTTTTCATCATTGTCGGAACTTTTATCATTGAGAAAAAATGAATTGTTAATCTACCTCGACAATATATCAGGCCCAACGAATATTTTGATCTTGATACGCTGACATTGTCTCTTCATAATACCATGAGCCATGACCGGGTTCTTAAGATATCGTTGTCGGTTCTTCATAGTATCGATGCACTCTTGGGTTCTTCATGTCCTAACGATCTGCTAGGCCCTGATGAAACTGGATCCACTCTGAAACTTCTGCTCCAATAAAAAAATTTCACAATCATTTCTCTCTAATCGTTGATCTTGTCGTTGCATACACCGTTGATTTTATTTCCTTCGATTGATCCTCACAATTGATTACTTAACTTTATTTGACCCGTCATCTTCATCCTCATTCTTCGTTGACATGATTACCAAGCATATCATTGTCGGTAATTCCTTAGTAGAGTTTGAGACCCAATATGGCAAGCCCTAATGACATAATATTGATCGTCGATTTTGGAAAACGTTAGTCTTGATATGATCTACACCGTCTATTTGATTTAACCCATAGAATGAATTCTTTATGCACCCAATTCGACTTTGGTCAATTTTGATCTACTGACACAACAAAGGATTAATTCTTCTTTACCTCCACAACCTCAATCTAATTTAAATTCATAGCAATAATTTTCACACAATATCCTACAACACAAACATTTTGTCATTCTTTCCAAAACAAACATATACTCTAGATTCCTCTTTTGTCTATCCAGGGTTTGATCCTTGGACCTGTTAGTATTCCTTTGACATCAATGACAACATCATTGCAACAAATTCCCCATTTGACATTGATGGAAACACTTGGTTATTTTGGAATTCATCCATTTGTGTTTCATGCACATCTCTCTTTCTACAATTATCCCCCTTTGAAAACAATGGGAAAATGGTTTTACACCTTCTTACATCAGTCCATTTATTCTTTGTTATGCAACCTTCTTATTTTTGTGTAGCTCCCCCTGCATTTTTTCTTCTTCAACAATATTTATGGGGTCGCTCCCACTAAAAAGATGCTTTATTTTCATATTTATTGTACCACTTCCTCATTTAGTCACTCTCCCACTAATATTTATTTTTTTTTATCTCCCAATAACTCTCAATTGAAGTTGTCATACGTTAAGAAAAGATGGGAATGACTCCCATATTTTGTTTGAGATACTCAATTGTATCTATGGGTATTCGTTTCGTAAATATGTCTACAATTTTTTCCATTGTTAGGACATATTCTATCTTTACAA
Organism: Picea glauca; assembly: GCA_000966675.3. Classification (NCBI taxonomy): domain Eukaryota; kingdom Viridiplantae; phylum Streptophyta; class Pinopsida; order Pinales; family Pinaceae; genus Picea; species Picea glauca. The sequence continues at coordinate 726,507 of JZKD02S1684841.1, read as the reverse complement.
CTCGGTTTTCAACATGTTCTCTGAGAAAATGGTACTTGATAGGTATGTTTTTTGTTTTTGAATGCATGTTAGGGTTCTTAGAAATTTTTATTGCACTGATGTTATCACATAGTATGGAGATCAATTTTTTTAATCAATCTGAATATCTTGCAAAGTGTGATTCATCCAAAGAACTTGTGTGAAACAAGATGTTGTTGCAATGTATTTGACTTCTACAATTGATAGAGATATTGATGACTAATTTTTTCTTAACCAAGAAACTAGGAAATTTCCTACAAATAATGCACCTCCACTTGTGTTTTTTTGGTCATCTACACATCTTTCCCAATCAACATCAGTGTATTATTTCAAGGTAAAATATTCACCTTTTATATACCACCGTACATAGTTTGAAGTACCCTTTAGATATTAGAATATTCTATTGACTTCCTATACATGAGATTCTTTTGGTCCAGATTGAAATCTTGCAACAATTCCAACTACCTGCATCACATCTGGCCTTGAGTTTGTTACATATAGTAAGCTACAAATCATAGTCCTACACAATTTTTTATCTGCTTCCATGGATTCATCTTCTTTGTTGAGCTTGCATCATCTGGTCATAGGGGTGTTGATTGGTTTACAATCCTCCTTTTTGAACTTCTTGAGCATCTCCTTAGTGTATTTCAATTGAGATATGAATATACCTTTGTTTGATTGAGAGATATGTAGTCTTAAGAAGAATGATAACTCTCCTATCATTGGCATCTTCAATTCACTCTACATCCCTTCATCAAACAAATTTCTTATATTTTTGTCATTACTTCCATTTATTATACCATCCACATAGACAACAATTATGATCATGTATTTGTCTTCCATTTTGATGTAGATTTTGTTATCTGCATATCCTCTTCTAAATCCTTGTTGATGTAAATGCATGTCCAATCTTGAGCATAGATGATTTTAGGGGCTAAATTTCGCAATTGGGCTAATTTTCCATGGTTTTTCCCCAAAAAAGATTCGCTAATTTCCTTTTTTTTTAAAAACAATTTGCCTAAATTCCATACAATAAAATTATTTTACCTTGAAAATCGCCAAAATTTTGTATAAAATATACAAAATCCTTAGAAATTTGAATATTTTTACAAAACTATCGCCAAACATTTTATATTTTTCATATTAAGGACTAGTAAGATTAGCCCATGTTTCTACATCTTAATCTAAATGTCCATCCTTAAAATCATCCATGGTCTGGAGTACCAAGCTCTAGGGGCTTGTTTCAGGACATACATGGACTTTTTGAGTTTACACACATAATCTCCATCTTTTGATAACTAAAATACTTCAGGTTGTTTAGTGTATATTTCTTCCTCTAAGTTTCCATTTAGGAATGTTGATTTAACATTTAGGAATGTTGATTTAACATCCATTTGATAGATTTTAAAGTTCTTGTAGAAAGAAAATGCTAAAAACACCATGATTGCTTCCAATATTGATACTAGGGAAAACGTTCTTCAAAATAAACTCCTTCATTTTGAGCATATCCATTGCATACAAATCTTTCTTTGTTTCTCACTACCTTCCCAGTTTCATTTTATTTATTCCTGAAAATCCATTTAGTGTCTATTACATTCTTATACTTGGGTCTAGGAACAAGATCCCAGGTTTCATTCTTATCAATTTGGTCCAATTGATCATTCATTGCATTTATACAATGTTTATCTTGGTTGGATTCTTCAAAGTTATGAGGCTCTATTTTAGACAGTAAGGAATATTTTACTTGATTATTTATTATTCTCCTAGTTTGAGGTCTTGCACTCATATCTCCATGAATTTGACTTTCAGGATGATTATTTTGTACATACCTTGAAGGATTTTTTGTGTCATGTATTTCTATTTCATATGCATATTTTGTTTCTTGATACTCGTGTTCTTGTTGTTCTTATTATTTTTTTTCTTCCTTTCATATTTATTCTTCTTCATTTCCTCTTCATTTTATTCTTGTTTTGGATATTCATCTTCCTTTCTGCATTTTTCTTCAGTTGAAATCTAGTTTATGAGTTGTGATTTTTCATCATCCACTTTCACATTTGTACTCATTACTATATTTTTCAACCTTATATTGTAGCATATATAGGTTTTACTATCATATGTGTAACCTATAAATATTCCTTCATCTTTTATGGAGTCTAATTTACCTGAATTCTCTTCACTTCTCTTTATGTAACATTTACTCCCAAATACTTTGAGATGATTAATTGTTACATGTCCACCTTTCCACAATTCATATGGTGTTTTATCATGATTTGTTCTAATAAAGCATCTATTTAGAATATGAACAACAATATGTATTTCTTCTCTCCAAAACATTTATGATAGTTTGGAGTCATTTAACATAGTTCTTTCCATTTATTGCACGATCTTGTTTTTTTCTTTCTGCCACACCATTTTTCTATGTCATCCTGGATGCTAAAAATTATCTTTTCATTCCATGCATCTCATAGAATTTATCAAATTCATCTGAGGTAAACTCACCTCGATTATATAATCATAAGCACTTGATTTTAAGTTCAATTTTGTTTTCTACTAGTTCTTTAAACACCTTAAATTTATCAATTGCTTCTAATTTATTCTATAAAAAATCCACCCATCTCATTCTAGTGTAGTCATCTATGTAAATGTGTTGAACCTGCATAGAATATRTCTAGCTATAAAATACYRCACACATTTGTAGAGAGAAATTGAGAAATAAAAATCAAGAGAGAAAGAATGGAATAATTCTCATTAACCATAATGAATAATGAATAATTTACACATGATATACTATGTATAACTCAAATAATTCTCATTGGAGGAGAAGCCATTGCAACATAGTAGTGGTATAGAGTGATCTGGACACACACCAGCAGTTACGGGAGTAAACTGCCACCTAGTCTAGTCTCTTAGGCAGTTACGGGAGTGAACTGCCACCTAGCTGAGTTAACTAGTCTACCAGTCTTCATTTAACTGAGTTAAACAGAGTGAAGTGAGGAGGAGATTAGGGAATAATGGGTAATGTGCCAATATGTTGATTATACCAAGGATAATGTGCATTAGTTGGTGATTATCCCAATGTTTCATGGTGACAAAATCAATGCAACATCTAGACTCTACTCAACTAGTCAAACTGAAGTGAAAAATGAAGAGAATATTCTCCCTAGAGTTATATTCTTCCTAAAATATAGGAGACTGGATAAAAACTAATAATGACTAATAAACAAGGAAAACAAATAGGAAAAATAAATCCTAGGGGTGTGTGAAGTAACTCAAACACCGCCCCTGAACATCACTATGGTGAAAATAAAGAATGGGTCCTGGCAACGAGGCCATGTTAGGTACCAAAATACAAAAGATACACTGAAATAAAGTGAGGAAAGAGGGAAACAATCATGGGAACCCCCCCCCCCCTCAAGTTACAATGTATGTAAAAATAAGAACTATGATTTCTAGACAACTGTGTCCTTCACTCCAAGATGACTTCGCAGAGAATGGAACTTCTACTCACTGAAGGTATTGGTGAAGATGTATGTCATCTATTTTGTTGAAGGAAAAAACTATAGGTAGATGATCCCATTATGTAATAAGTATCATATGTAGTGCATGTGGATATCGATGTGCTTCATTTGCTACCTCTGAACTGGATCTCTGCAGAACTTCATAGTGCTCTAGTTGTCACACCAGATGACGATCAACTGATGAAATTGAATTCCCAACTCAATGAGAAAATGTTGTAGCCACATATCCTGAATAGTTATGTTAACTACCCCTCTGTACTCTGCCTCGGTTGAATATAGAGAAATGGCATCTTGCTTCTTTCTCAACCAAAAGATATGCCTGGAACCAAGCCTGAGTGAGTAACCAGATGTGGACTTGCAATTAGTGTTATCGCCAACCCAGTCAGAATTTGTGAACCCAATGAGATCCAATGTAGAGTTTGTTGCATAATGAATCCCAGAGGTGATGGTGCCCTGTATGTATTGAAGGATACGCTTTTCATCCTTCCAATGTAGCTCATGTGGATTCTACATGAAACTGGAAACTGTGCCAACTGCATAGAAGAGTTCTGGTCTGGAGTGTGTGAGATACAACAAGATCCCCACTAGTTGTATGTACAGTGTGTTGTCAACCAATGGAGTGTCCTCACCATCCTCAAGTTTGACTCCTGATAGGAAAGGATTTGGAGCAGACTTGCAGTCTGTGATGTGAAATCTCTCAAGGAGATATCCTGCATAAATCCATGGGGTTGCTCCATATAGATCTCCTCAGAGAGATCACCGTGAAGAAATACATTATTCACGTCCATTTGATGGAATTCCCATCCCTTATATCTCCTCAGAGATATCACCATGAATAAATTCATTCTTCACATCCATTTGATGGACTTCCCATCCCTTAGCCACCACAATGGAAAGTGTCAAACGTATGGAATCCATCTTTGCTACTGGAGCAAAGGTCTCATCATAGTCAATGCCATGCACCTATTGAAATCCTTTGGAAATAAGACTGACTTTATATATGCTAATATTTCCATCTGTTGAGCTCTTGGTCCTATAGACCCATCTGCATTTGACATGTTTCCTTCTAGAATGAAGGGGAACCAGATCCCAAGTGTGGTTCTCGAGGAGGGAGTTGTACTCCTCCTGCATGGCATATTCCCAAAATGGATTTCCAGCAGCCTCACCATAAGACTTTGGATCTGAAGAATGAACCAAAAAAATATGCCTCGATGGAAATCATTCAGTCGCAATGAGTGTAATAGGAGGCTCCTCGAAATCATATCGAGTCCTCCTAGTATCGGCTGGATCACCAACAATATCCTCTGCATCCTGAAGAGTAGTTTGTTCCCACTTGGAACTCTGCTCTTGCTCTACATCAACATCTGGATTTTTTGAATATGCATAGGACTATACTGAATTTGTATTTGGATCATCTGAATCCTCTGAATCAAAACTCTCTTATGAATAAGAGTCGGCATGTGCATGCTCATCATCTCAGATAGGTGGAAGAATGAAAGTGTTTTTATGCGGCTGTTGAGGTACATGTGAGACACTTTCCTCGAATTGGAAACTTCGCTCAATGATGAGTTGGTCCGAGGAAAGATCAATAAGTCTGTATCCCTTCACACCGTCAGGGTATCCAACAAAGATACACTATGTGCTCTGTGGATCAAGTGTGTTCCTCTTTTCAGAGGGAATCTGGGCCCATGCACGTGAACCAAAAATATGAAAGTGGGTCACTTCCGGTTTGAGGCCACTCCAAGCCTTGTAGGGGGTCTCATCCTTGACATATCTATGGGGAGATCTATTTTGTATGTAGGTTGCACAATTAAGTGCTTCGTCCCATAGTCTTTGTGGTAATGACTTTGCATGTAGCATGCAATATGCCATCTCTTTTAGAGATCTGTTTATCTGCTCAACAACTCCATTTTTCTGCGGAGTATAGGGAACTGTGTGCTAGAACTGAATCCATTCCTCATGAAAAAAAAATTGTATCTCACGATTGACATACTCTCCCCTTTTATCATTTCGAAGGACTTTGATTTTCTTTCCTCGGTTTGTCTCAACCAGAACTTTGAAATCTTTGAGGTGTTGAAAGACCTCAGTTTTTTTCCTGAGAAAGTAAATGCATGTGAAACATGAGATATCATCAACAAAAATGAGAACAAACCTCTCTTTTATTATTGATGTGTTCGGAAAAGGACCCATGAGGCCACTATGGATCATATTTAAAGGATAGGAAGCTCTCTGAGTCTTTCCTTTGTCGAATTTCTCTTTAGGGTATTTTCCAAGAACATATCCCTCACAGATTCCTTTGGAGAAATGGATGTCTGGTAGACCATCAACCAATATTTTCTTGCTAATTTGTTGCATATATCTGAAATTTAAATTCCTGAACCTTTCGTGCAATATCCTACTACTTTCATCAGCATGGGTAAGTAGTAAAGCAGAATCTGGTTCAATAAATTTAGAAAATGAATACAATCTAGATTGATGATTTACCTCATTGGTTGAAACCATGGAATTGGTTTGCATTTCATAGATGTCCACTACATTTGGTGTGAATATGAATTTCTTTCCGGTGCCAAAATTCATCATCTGATACATGGAGAGAAGATTGAAAGAAAGTTTGGGAACATGCAACACATTCTTGAAGGTTCCATTGGTGAGTTCAATCCTTCATTTGTCGGTGACCTCGAATGGAGAGTTGTCCCCCATCAGAATAGGAGGACCTTTCCATGCATCCAATGAAGAATATATTTCTTTTTTGGCATCCATTTGATGTGATTCTCTTGAATCTATGATCCAAGCATCGGGACATGAGTTGATGGAAATCAAGGCATGGCTAGAATTTCCTTTCTTGGGATTCTGATATTCTAGCTTCTTCTTCTTGGCACCCTTGGGGATGCGATCTCTAAGGTTATTTTGATGAATTGTTTGATTCATGAGATCTATTTTTTTATTCATGCATGTGGATTTTGTATGGAATCCTTTATGACAGTATGTGCATTTCTCCCCTTTTCTTCCCTTTCCACCTTTGGATCCAGAGGCATCGAAGAATGGTTTTGAGTACCCTTCCTTCTTCATATTTTCATGAGCTTTCCTTTTTTATTTATATTTATATTTATGATATTGATGGCTTCCATCTTGCACAGTAAGTGGATGCACCTTTGGGCCTTTTATTTTTCCCATGTTGATGAGCTCGGTTTTCTCTTGTGTCAGGGATTCGATAAATTCCTCAAGAGAAGGAATATTCTAGGTGGCTCCAAAGGAGAATTTGACTGAATGGAATGTGTATACAAACACATAGAATTCAAGACCAAGTTTGGAGAGAATGGTGAGAACCATTTTTTTCTCCTCCTTAGATTTATCAACCCCGCAAGCTTTGAGTTGCGACAGTAAATCCTTGAATTTTGTAAATAAATTTTGGAGATTGTCGAAGATTTTTGGATCCAATGTGAGAAATTCCACCTCGAGCATGTGTCCCCTTATCTCATCCTATTTTCCAAAGATCCCTTCCAAGGTGTTCTAGGCTTCATTGGGGGTTTTATAGGAAGATATGTGAAAAAGGAGATCGAGAGAGATGAGACTACAAATTGTTTTGAATGCTTCATCCATTCGATTTAGATACTTGTATTTTTCTATGGTTGATGTTGGTTATGTGTCTCTATTCAAGGTTAACCTATAAAATACTCTATTTCAGAGATGTATGATTATTCTCTCCTTCCATGAAAAGTAATTGTAAGGTGTAAGAATGAATTCTTTTGGGAATTCCATTTTTTCGTTGTCTTCAATCTTTGGTACCTGCAAAAACTTTGGTGTAGATTTTTCTTAGAAGTCCTTCAGCTCTAACACCATGTAAATGTGTTGAACCTACAAAGAATAGATATAGATAGAAAATACCACACACATTTGCAGAGAGAAATTGAGAAAGAAGCAAGAGAGAAAGAATGGAAGAATTCTCATTAATTGTCACGAATAATGAATAATTTTCATATGATATACTCTGTATAACTCAACCAATGCGCACTGGAGGAGAACACAATTCTCCATAGTGGTGGTCTAGAGTGATATGGACACACACCAGTAGTTATGGGAGTAAACTTCCACCTAGTCTAGTCTCTTAGGAAGTTATAAGAGTGAACTGCCACCTAGCTGAGTTAACTAGTCTACCAGTCTTCAGTTAACTGACTAAAACAGAGTGAAGTGAGGAGGAGATCAGAGAATCATGGGTAATGATCCAGTCTTGTGATGATACCAAGGCTAATGCACATTATCTAGTGATGATCCCAATGTTTCATGGTGAATGCAGCATCTAGACTCCACTCAACTAATCAAACTGAAGAGAATATTCTCCCTAGAGGAATATTCTTCCTAAAATATAGGATATTGGCTAATGACTAATAATAACTAATAAACAAGGGAAAAAATTAGGAAAAGGAAATCCTAGGTGTGTGTGAAGTAACTCCAACAATCTATAGGCAGCATAAAACAATGCTCACCTTGTAAGATTTTGGTTATGGTTGGTCCACAGAGATCAGTATGAATGAGTTGTAGAGGCTTTGAAGTTGAATGTTCCTTTGTTTTGAATGAGACTATGGTCTACTTTCCATGCTGGAAATGTTTTCAAATAGGATATGGATGTTTTAAAATTAAGGGAATATCCCTTATATCCTACTTATTACTGATTTTTACCAGATTTTCAAAGCTTATGTGTCCCATTATCCTATGCCAAAGCTATATTTGATCTATTTTTCCCATGCAACACCTCTCCCCTTTTACTTCATTTAAAATGCATATGTTATTAGGAATCCTAATGGTTGTAGCAATCGTTCTATCAAATTTTTCACTTCTTATTTCACACTTTTTAGAGTAAAAAACAAGAGTGTGTCCTTGATCATGTATTTGAATGACACTGAGAAGATTTTGTTTCATATCTTCAATCAATAGTACATATTTTTTTTTGGATTTCTTACTTCCAAGACTGACTATTCCTTTTCCAATTATTTTGGCAAAATTATCATTTCTTAACATGCCATTACCTCCTTTTGTCTTCTTGAGAGTTAGAAATATGTTTTGATCTCATGTCATGTGCTTGGAGCATCCACTTTCAATATACCATTGACTTGTGTTTTTTTGAGCAAGTAGAGCTATATTGTTCTCTTCTCCTTTTTTTTGATCTAGTTTTTTCTTCCATACTCTTGTGTTTTCTTCTTCGTGCTTAATATAAGGTTTCCCTTTCATGTTTTTTCTCATGGATTTCGGTCTTCTTTTGCACTCATGTGCTTTGTGACCAAAATTATTACATTTGTAACATTCAAAATTAGAGTTAATAAGAAAAGAAAAAGAATTATAATTTATTTCCTCAAACTCTTGAGATGTTTTGTTGCGTATATAGTCATTCCTGGTAGTCTTGTATATATCTATACTTATCAGATAATTACATCTTGTACTAGCCTTGCAATTAATGCACTTATTCCCAAAGTTATGACAAGAGAAATAGTAGCCAAGAAACAAATTTTGATACCTTGTTGTAGGAGGTCTTCTTGGTGAAGATTTTTTTTTTAAACCTTTGATATATTTTGTTGCTCACATAATCATCCTTGGCAACATTTCTTGTGGTGGAAGGTATTTTGGATGGAGCACCTTTCTCAAATTTAACTCTATTATGGATACGAGTGGTCTTTTGCAGATCTTCCTTTTTATGTTTGTTATTTGCTTCAAATTTTATAGTGGTTTCACCGTGATTAGATATCCTAAGAATATTTGCATAGCTTTGAGTCTTCTCCCTTTTATTTGGCATCTCAGAATCTGTAATATTTTCACTATTTTTATAGTCAAGACCATTTTTATCAAATAATGAGCTTTGGACATTTAAAATGTCTTCTAGGACTATTGTGTTAAGAACCAAATATCAATATAGCATAAAAAAACCTCAGAATAAGTACTCAACGCCTTGAAAAAGAGAGAAATTCAGATAATAAACCTCTTCAAGGGGGAAACCCCCTTATGCCCACATAAATGTACAATTTCAAGATGATTCCAAAAGAAAATGTCTCCTTGGTATATATAGGAGACTAGGAGGTATAATTACAACTAATGGAATAAAGCCAACATAAATAAAATAACATTACTAATGTAATATGCACCAATTAAGGGGTAATGATCCAATATTAGGGCTTAACATGCCCCTCCCCTTGAGACAAGTGTTGTCTGCAATGATTGAGTAACTCTGGATGCTTCTGTATAAAATACTCATCTTTCCAAGTGGAATCTTCAGCCAGTAGTTTCCTCCATTTAATGCGATACTCTGAAATGGATCTATTCCTCAGCTGGTGAACTCTTGTGTCAGTGATGGCTTTAGGCTCCAATATTATTTTTCCTTCCTCGTCAATTTATAGCAATATAGTTTGAACTAGGATCTTGTCACCTATAACCTTATTTAAGCATGAAACATAGAAAACTGGGTGTACTCATGAAGATGCAAGAAACTCCAATTTGTATGCCATAGTACCAATATTTTGCAACACCTTATAAGGGCCATAGTAATTTGGTGATAATTTATTATCCTTTTTGGCTTGCTTGATGGACATATGTTTGTATGGTTGTATCCTTAAAAACACCCAATCCCCTACTTCAAAACTTCTTTCACTACGATGTTGATCTTCTTGTTGTTTCATGCGATTTTGTGCCATGGTCAGGTTGTCCTTTAAGATTTGGAGAACTT
>JZKD02S1684841.1:697154-713164 GCA_000966675.3 Picea glauca | reverse complement strand
GTGTCCTCTCTATTATGAAATTTTTCAATCCTTCCATGATATCCCCTTTTAAACCCTCCATCATCTCTTGTAGTTCATCTTTTGTTACTGTCTTCTTTTGTAAATCATTTATGTCTCTACACATTTCTTCACCTTCATCAAGAGTCCATGTAGGATTATCTAGAAGCTTGTTTGGTGTAGAAGTTCCCTTTTTCGGTGGCATGTTGGCCAAGTATCACTTTTGAACCTTGATTTTGAGGTGGTTTTACTAGAGAATATTTCTTCTATTGTATCTCCAAAGTTTCGGCCCTTATGGGCATGAAAATTTATTTTTTGTAGTTCTATGATATTTCTTCTCTGCAATGCCATAGGTCTGATCAAAATTGGATGTGCCAAGTGGAATTTACGGTAACTTCCCCACAACTTGTTGATTTTTGGTATTTCCGGGAGATGTCACTTGTATAGCGTTCCCCTCACAAAATAATTGATATGAAATTATGAAACTCGTACTAGAAATACTACAGTCTGTCCACTATCTAATGCAATTAGTCTCACTCAATTTGGATAATCTAGGAAGAAGTTATGATTGTTTTACTTGGAACACCTTCTTGAGACTAGTCAATAGGACTAGTTAGATACCCTATCTTCCACAGGGTGTATATACAAATGTAAGACGACCCAGAAGCTAAAATGTTTACCACAGATACCTTACTAATTTCTATGAATATCTTCTGGAATTCAGGGTCTGAAACGTTACAAAAACAATTTTATAGCGAAAATTCCGCAATGACTCAGTTTAGGATGATTCCAGAACCCTATCTTGCATAGGATGTATCTCCGCAATTATAAGTCCTCAAGAGATTTAATTGTAACCCAACATACCTTGATCCATCTACTAAATATCCTCCAATCCGTTCCTTTTGAAACGTTGTAGAAAACTAGTTATAGCGAAAATTCCAAGGTGTCTCAGATGTAGCAGTGAAACCCCAAGACCTTGAGCTCTGATACCATATGTTAAGAACCAAATATCAATATAGCATAAAAAAACCCTCAGAATAAGTACTTAACGCCTTGAAAAAGAGATAAATTCAGATAATAAGCCTCTTCAAGAGGACAACCTCCTTATTCCCACATAAATGTGCAATTCCAAGATGATTCCAAATGAAAATGTCTCCTTGGTATATATAGGAGACTAGGAGGTATAATTACAACTAATGGAATCAAGCTGACATAAATAAAATAACATTACTAATGTAATATGCCCCAATTAAGGGGTAATGAGCCAATATTGGGGCTTATCATACTGAGCTCTTTTCAAAACTCAGTTTTGTTTTCAAATGGGCGACTGTCTTATCTAATCCTTTTCTTAGGAAAACAATTTCAGGGTCTCTTTTATGGAAGATATCCTCCATTTCTTTGAGTTTATTTTCCAAGATCTCTTCAACCCTTTTTTATTCCTCTAATTGTATTTTTAGACCAATAGTCTTAGTTTCATTGTTTGGTTCATGATATTCTCCTTTTGATTTTCTTAACTATTCCTTGAGAGACTCATTTTTCTTTATGAGTTTTTTCAGTTCACTTAGAGCACAGATTAGTTAACCTTCAAGATTAATTTCTCCTTCCTCGTCAAGTTCTTTATGGTTTGAGGTTTCATCATCAGAGATTTTATTGATGGCCATGAATAAAACATCTTATGGGTTGTTGTCTTCTTCATCGGAGGAGTTTCCTTCGTCACTGGCATACACATTTTTCTTTTTCTTGTATTTATTCCTTTTCTCTTCATTTTTGTTTCTTACATAGTGATATTTGTTATTATTAAAATTAGAGTCCCTTTTGAATGGACACTTAGCAAAAAAATGTCCTAATCTACCATAATCAAAACACTTGAAAGGGAGACTACCTTTATATTTTCCAGTTCCTTTCTTGAGCTTCCTGACAAAGTTTTCTTTTTCTGCATCTGATTCCTTTTTAAAGGAGTCATATATTTGGTGTCCTTTTGAGCTTGTCCCTTTTTATACTTTAAATGTTGCCTCATTCTTTGATGGCTTTCACTGCACAATTATCATTTCACAGGTTGTAAGGATTCCATGTAATTAATCCATTGTTAGAATCTCTAATGCTTTCATTTCTTCAATGGCATATATCTTAGGATCAAATCTTGATGGAAGTGTCTTAAGAACCTTTTGTATAAGAAATTTTTCATCCACGGTTTCCCCCGGTCATTTGATAGTGTTAATAATATCATACACACGAAGAAGGTAGGAAGTTATATCTTCTTCTTATTTCATTTTGAGGTTTTCAAATCGACCCCTATGATTTTTTTGTTTTTCCTTCTTTAATTTAACATTCCCTTCATATGTATTATGTAACTTGTCCCAAACTTTTGTAGCTGATCCACAATGCATGAATTTTGTAAATTTTGAACCTGTTAATACATCTAAAATAACATTCATGGCTTCAGGGTTATTTTCAATGAGCCTTTTAGAAGCTACATGATAGATTTGACTTTCAGGGGAAGTGTAGCCATTCTTGATTGACTTCCAGACATCATATCCCAATGATTGTAGATATACTCTCATTTTGATGCTCCAGGATGCATAATTTGATCCATCAAAGAATGGAGATTTGTTTTTGGAATTTCTTTCCTAGTTGTCCATGTGTGTCATAGAGATATACCTTGCAGTAGTTATATTTTTTTTGGAGGAACCTGTTCTAATACCAATTGTTTGAATTTATACTAATATTGAGAGGGGGGTGAATCAGTATTAGATAGTTTTTATCACTTTCTCTTTTGACCACTTTTGAATGAACATTACATAATCAACCATAAGAAATGTAGAGACTTAACCATATCAACACATATCACATAAAGGCATAATACACATAAATTTTACATGGAAACCCAATAAGCGAGAAAACCACAAAAAAATCTTTATAAAATCTTGTATGCACCAACCTAATGTTACAATGTTTGTAGGCACCAACCTGCAGGAGACACTAATTTCCTTGGTTGAGCACCAAATTAGTAATAAGGTTTGTAGGAACCAACTTGTCAAGAAGATGAGGACACCAATCCTCTTCCTTGCACCACCTTGCCACCCAAAAATATGCAATTAACACTTAGACCTAGAATGATCTCTTCATTTGAACACAATGGTAAAAACATTTGTTATTTATGTCGCTACCAAAAAATCATAAAAGATTATTCAGATCTTCTCAAATAGATAATCACTGCTCTTCATGGTCTCCATTCATTCTTTATTCTTTTATATTAGCATCGCTCACTTGTTCATATTCACTTTTCTTTGCCTTGCACACTTTTTCTCCCCCTTAGAAATTCAAAGATCTTCACCACCAAATCACCTGCAAATAAGATTTAGGTATTATGATTTATAAAATTCAGTCTCTCACATATTTTTCCACGAAACTAAATCGAAGGGTTTGACCCTAACTCCCTTCACTTATACCTCAAATCGAGCTTCAAATATCATCCACAAAAATAATTTAGGTTTTCTTTTGTTGTACACCATCTAGTTCATTGGCCCTCAACACTCATCCATAGTTGTATCGTCTCTTTGATTGATCATGAACTGTCGATCCAATATCCTTCATATTGGGACCACATGAGTGTAAAAACAAGACAAACACTAACACCTCATCTCTCAATGGTCTTTTGATCATCCTTTTGTTGGATCGCAACCATCAATCTATTATTTCCTCTCCACCAAGGAAAATGATCATTGTCATCGACACAACGAGTGCATGGTTGTACACTTTATTTATAATGGCTCCATGGAAAACAATGTGTTCCAATGGATCCAATGGTTCTCGTTAGTAGCTTTAATGGTGTTAATATCATATATGCCTCTCATTAACCGATGTTTAACACCTGCCTCTTTATTTATTTTTCAAATAATCAAGTGGGACCCACAAAGATCTGCAACTAATATTGTATCTTAGGGTCCTCATCCTCATCATCCAAACCCTTTGTTGTTAGCACCCATTCCTTTAATCATGGAACCCAAGGCTACAACCTTGCTCTTAGATTTTCATTTCCATCTCTTACCCGAATGTTAGCACATATAAATTATTACCCTGATGATGAAATAGATGTTGGGTCTGGTTTTCTAACTCATCCATAAAACCATGAGATAGAACCAAATTATTAACATCTTCATCAACCCTTTAACATTTTGGTGTTAACTCCATAGAACATTGGCTAGAAACCAAGGACCACAAGGCATCATTGTCGACACATCCTTAGTGCAGTAATTACAAACCCAAACTATTCCAACGATATACTAATCTCGATGATGCGTGTCCACTTCAATCATTATGGACCTTCGATATAGACCTGGAGAAATTAATCTCCCCCATAGAGATAACTTAACCTTCCATGCTCCAATCTGACATGGCTACTTCCTTTTCATGACAAGTGGAATAATGGTACCACTACATGGCACTGTACAATGTCTGATACATGGCCCCTTCCACGGGTGTTGGATGATTTGGCACTAATGTGGCTCTATCCTTCTTGCTTACATGGTTATGATGTGGTATATGTCATGGCGATGACTTGGAATCATGGTTGGACACATTCATCATCGTCATCAGTGATCCCTAAGAGGGGTTTGAGTCTCTGATATGAAAAGAACTGAAAATAAAGTCTCAACTGTTGATCTTGGCCAAGGATTTCAATATCTATCGTTGATCAAGCTGAAATTTTCATTATCTTTCATTGTCATTGGAATGTTTCTAATTGAGAAAAAAATGCGTTTTTAATTTTCCCTGATGATATATCAGGCCCGACGAGGCTTTCGATATTGATATGTCGGCACTGACTATTCATAAGACCAAGAGCCATGAATGAGTTCTTAATCTATCATCATCGTCTCTTCAGAGTATTGATACAATCCAGGGTTCTTCCTATCTCGACAATATTCTAGGCCTCGACGAAACTGGATCCACTCCAAAACTTTCGCTCCAATAAAATGTTGCCACAAGCCTTTTTCCCTGACCATTTATCTTGTCACTACATACACCATTGATTTTCTTTCCTTTGAATGATCCTCACCATTTATTACTTAACTTGATTTGACTCATCGTCTTCAGGCTCATTCATCATTGACATGATTACCAAGAATATCATCATCGATAATTCCCTAGTGGAGTTTGAGACCCAATATGGAAATCCTCAATGACATAATCTCAATCGCCGATTTTGGAAAAGGTTAGTCCTGATTAGATATACACAATCTATTTGATTTAACCTATAGAACAAATTTTTCATGTGCCAAATTAGACTTTGGTCAATTCCAATCTACTTACATAGCAAAGGATTAATTCTTCTTTTCCTCCATGACCTCTTTCCTTCTATCATAAACATAATAGTCTAATTTACACGAAAGGATTTCCCTTC
The DNA here is from genome assembly GCA_000966675.3 of Picea glauca. Taxonomy (NCBI): domain Eukaryota; kingdom Viridiplantae; phylum Streptophyta; class Pinopsida; order Pinales; family Pinaceae; genus Picea; species Picea glauca. The sequence goes on along the minus strand of JZKD02S1684841.1, from coordinate 707,766 downwards.
GATCCTTGAATTTGAAAGTTGAATGGTGTTGGTTCTGTATATATTAATGGTGAACCACACATTGAAAGAGAATGAATAAATTCAAACAATGAGTAGGAATAATAATGTTCTAATTCCCAAAACCTAGGGAATTAGTATGTTTGATCTAAGATTTCCACTTGGAATCCATGGAAATCCACTTAATACTTTGTCACACCTTCCCATATGTATTTTTCCTTAAGCATAATTTAAGGTATGAAGACTTTGGTTTAAAATAAAATATTACATTTTATACTTTGCCCACTCTAAGCCCCCATAAGCCCCTCTCACATTTAAATTATAATAAAATAATATATCTTTAGACTTTGGTCGATCACTATAATAAGTCAATTAATGACAGAGGCATGTCAACTAGGTATTCAAGTCGTATTCCCATCAACTACAAAGACAAGTTGACTAGTTAGTCAAGTTGGTTGAATATCTTCAGGTCAACCAATGAAATATTCCAATAAAATACAAATACAAGTTGATTAGGAAATCAATCCGATCAACCATCGGGTTGGATTAACCAATGAAATATGTTAGTCAACTGTAAGGAAAATTAAACTAAGAAATCGATCTGATCAACCTTCATTTCAGGTCAACCAATGAAATACACTAGTTGACTACAAAGACAGGTTGACAAGGAAGTCAAGCAAGTCAACCAATGTAATATATCATTTAACCTACATGAATCTCTTTTTCCTCATATTTATTCTAGAAATTGGGGTTGTGTGGCTCAATTTCACCAATGAAATTGTCTCAAAAAACTTCTAGGAATACTAAAAATTATGTCGACGTGTCTTTGTAGTTGAATTATATGTTTCATTGGTTGACTCAACTCGATGGTCAACTAGCTCAACTTCCTAGTCGAATTGAAATTGCCTTTCAATGACATATTTCATTGTTCAACCTAATCCAATGGTCGACTGGTTAGACTACTTAGTCAACTTGTCTCTACAGTTGACTAACATACTACAAGTAACATCACCACTATAATCTCGAGTTTAATTAATGCATAATGTAGATATGAATGTGGCTATGGCCAAGAGATGTAATATATGAAAGGTATTTTCTGAATTTTGATAAATATAATGTGATACCAGTTGTTGGGGATATGGAAAGATATGGGGATTAATTAATCCACAAGAAAGGGGGAATTCCTAGGGAGTGCCTAAGAGGGGTCCAAGGGGGAAATTGATTATGGGTAATAATTCAAATCCATGTTTCTGAATTTTAATATCATTTGGGGGAAACCTTATATTTTTTTTTCAGTGTATGAGATCCCAATCATTAAACTCATGTACGAGGACGGGTGTGAGAGTCACATCCCATAGTTATTGGAAGCATGAGGATGAAGTAAAATCAAAATTGGGAAGAGTGAGTAGTCAATTATCTTGGGAAAATAGAGGAAATTTGTATGGGCAGTAATAGGTAGTTATTACACATTTAGTTTTTCATGAACAAGAAGTAGAGGATAGGGGAGAAGAACTTGGGATTTGAATCAAGAATGCTAGGTGAATTATGGAGCATGTTGGAGCATTTTGGATCATTTTGGAGCTAAAGACTAAAGAGTTGGGTTGTCAATCCTGAAGAGTGAACTCATGAGTGAGTTGCATTATAACAACAAGTGATTGTTTCTTCTTTTGCTCGTGGTTTTCCTGGCAGCGAGTTCCCTTTAGTTACCAATAGAGATATTTGTGGTTATTTTTTATAGAGAGACCCTAATAAAAAAATGGGATTCCTGATGGAATGAGAGTAGTAAAGAGGTGCATTCCTTGGGTTGGACAGGTCCAGAGGAAGAGAGTTGGAGGAAATTTGAGATCTCTATAGGAAAATAGCAATGGCTTTTGGGATATTGAGATGTTAGTGGACTGTTAGAGGAACCCTTCTCTTCTAGATTCCTAGCCCTAGCTCGGGGGTGAATTGTTATTTATTTTTGGAAAAATAGGTCTATAGTTGGGTGGAACATCCTTTCTAAGTAGCTAGTTGCACAAACGTTTTAAAAAGACAAGTGTTTATCTATTTTTTGAATTATTCCATGAGTTTAATTGTTGTGCTTAACTCTATGTATGTGAATGGTTTATTTTCTACTGTGAATGTGTTTAATAAATTCATTCATGTTCATTCAGAATGTTGTAGTTGCATTTCATTTTGGGTATTAGAATCTAGTTAAATATGTGTATAAATTGTAGTTGGCAAGCTATAGGAATTAATTAGTAGAAGAAAAAAAAGATTTTATGTCTATTTACACATAGTAATGTTCCTTGATTAAGTTTGGGGGATGTTCCATTATGGTATCAAAGCTCAAGGTTCAACAATGATATTGTATGGGCCAAGCGCCAATATGAATTGAAGAAATTTGTGGTTCCATATTTCTTCTTGTGATGAATTTGTGAAAAATGGTAAATAGAAGTGAAATCCCCAAATTTTGATCAAATTTCAAGTTTAAGTGCTTCAGAGAAGTGAAAGAAGGAAATTTAAGGCATCGAGTTATAGGTTGTAGAGTCGATTTTAACTTGGAGGGTAAAATTACTATGTGTTTCATGATAGCCATGAAGTTTAGTAATCGACGGCCTAGATTACATTCAACCGTGAAGATCCACGGTGAAGATTCAGTTGCAGATGGTTCGAATAGGTCGTTCTCAATAATCCTTCATGAAGAAGGTTTTATAAAAGCATTCGAGATAGGAATGAGGTTGAGTTTGCTGGCATGAACCCAAAATAACAATATTCATTGATTGACAGTTTCCAAAACCATCAAATCTAGTAGATAAGTTGTTTCAGAAAGACTCATTAAAAATTTTGGGCATGTTTTGGCATCTGAAGAAGTTCATCTGACAGAGTTAAAGGTAGGTATTTTCATATTGTTTGTGTATATATGGACGATTGTACACAAGAAATATTAACCATTATATTTATTGGAAAGGTAGATTCGGAAATTTCTTCTCAGGAAGCTCGAGGGTAACTTCACTTTTCGATGAATTTAGTCTGATCGAGGTAACATGTGTGCAATATGAGAACCTGAGATGATCATGGTCATTGATCAAAACAATTACTGACTTTCCAATATATTGGATGGGCATGTTTTCTTGGGAGGAACGAGGGTGAAAGATAATGCCCAGTCATTTTCCACATCAATGTGCCATGTCATAGGACATGTCAACAAGGGTTGATGAATCAAAGAGTGTCATGTAGAAGTTAGGTGCAGGTCCTTGGAAGGATGGTTCCTAAGAGTATTCAAAAGAACATTGTCGAAAGGTTTGTTCAGGGAGAACATTTACAATGGCTGAGTCCAACATATCAAGCCTGATAGGATATCATATTTCAAAGTTCGGAAAGGTCATTAAGGAAAACCTTGTTTTTGATGGGGGTTTTCCATTGAGAAGAGTATGATAGTGTTTGTATTCTATATTTCAGAAGGATATGTGAGAGGGGGAGATTTATATGTTTCGATGGAAGAACCCAAAAATAATATGATTCTGATAGGTTTCAAGTTTGAATTAACATGTTGTTATAGTAGTAAATTAGTGAATTTTCTATGAAACTTCCATTTTTTTAAGGTCTTTATCTTGCAGGGAAATTTTGAGGGCCTAAATAACGCTTTTAGGAAAAACAAATTCAAAAAACTATGTATAATTCCAATACCTAGAGTTTCTAATTATAAAATGAAAGAGCTCGAGGAGAGCCTTCCAATGAGTTACTCTAAGTGAAAAAGAAAATCTTGTATGAAGAAGTTATAGCCTATACAGTCAAGGGTAAAATTTAGTACCATATTATTTTAGAGGGCACAAATCCTTGCTTAGGAGTCAATTTGTAGCCCAAGTGATCCAGGGAATCAAAACATTGCTCAAAAATAAAAGTGTTGGGAATTGCTTGAAAATGGATTCATTCAGTAGATCTCATCCTAGCGATCCCAACACAACTTGAACGGGCTCAAACAAAGATCGTATAAGACAGATATCACATTCTATCCACTTTTCCAAACAAGCAAAAAAAATGTTGATTGTGCAGTCTGTACAGTCTGTATAGTCCACATCTCAGCTGACCATACGACCTTCCAACTAACGTGGCAGAGGATAAACTGGCCTAGGATGAGTTGGAATAAGATGACATGGCAGGTGCTGAGTTGGCAGGGTTTCGAGGAACAATCTGGTGCTAACACGTTCCATGTTCGTAGTGAATGGAAAGGTTCCACGTGGACCAGTCGGGGGCTGCCACATGGCACGCCGTTGTTGGTTTAGAATTTCGGGACTCCACCGGAATTGAACCCGTGACCTCCGTGGGCATGGGAAAATACTTGGAAAGGGTCGGGCTACCAACCCATCCATGGTTGGTTCTTAACCATATGGTTTAAAACATCAATTTAAACTTGCATTAAGCCTTGTCCAGGCGGAGAAAGGGTCGAGGCCTAGCCCCAAACCTTGGTAACGAGACTTACCACTCTACCATATGACATTTTCCATGGAATTTCCAATGATCATCCAATGGATTTGGGTTTATCACTAAAACGTGGCCACATGAGGGGCATATGACTATAACCTCCATCGGAAAAGGTTCCAGTCATCCTAACGGTGTGACAGTTTGCCACAATTTGCATAATGGCATGCATGATGGGTTTTTGGCATGGGAAACACACATAGCTAGGTTCAATTTTGACTGTGTGCATTTTTGCAAGAAGGTACAACAAGCTATTGGGGATAAACTTCCAGGAAGGGTATTCTTCTCATTTTTTGGCCAAACCAAGTGCAGGAAGAGCCCAACTAGGAAATTGTGGACATTCTGGAGCCATTGAAGCATCTATTTTTCATTCTGAGCATTGTAAAGAACTGATTTTGACACTTTGATCATTAATGAAAATGATCCATTAGAAAATGGACCAGGGGATGTATCCCAAGAGGGGTGAAATCCTTTATCATTTTGATGTGTTATGTGCTTGTTTATGATGGTTTTTTATGTCTATTTTTGCTTCTCATGTTAAGTAAAAAAACTCGATAAGTTTATGTGTTTTCAACTTGATCCAATTTCCTAAATCACATAACTATTTCACTTGCAAATTTGTACACACAACCCTTTTTCATTTTCAGATCAAGTTGGTATCATAGAAAAGGTTTTTGAATGATTGATTGTTTGCAAGTGTTTGTTTTCTAGTGCTTACAAGGTTGAAGCTCACAAGAGGATAAGGTCAACTTGTAGAGCCAAGTTCTCAACTTTCAAAAAGGAGAACTATACATTCACCTCAATCTTCAAGGAGGCATTCACCAAGTATGGCTCATGAGGAGAGCCATGAAACTCTTACTTCAGAAGATGAAACTTTCATAAAAAAAAATTACGATATGACAAAAATGGTTAAATTTTTATTTGAAGAAAGGAATGCAAGGTTGCACGGTGAAAGCTCAAATCCTCCAAGAGGTAATAAAGATAGTGGTGATAAAATTCCAAAAGGAAATGGAGAGAATTTTGATACTCCACCCCCTTCACCTCCATCTTCCACTTCTTCTACCATTTCACAACCATCTCCAAATTCTCCAAAAGAACATGGTAAAATTCCTCCACAAACTCCTTTTGCTTAAGATTGATATTAAGTTTGAATTTCCTATGTACAATGGAGAGGTAAATGTTGAGAAATCAGATAACTGGATTCTTCATATTGAAGTGTATTGTAGGATACAAAGAATCAAAGATGATGAAACTAAGATTCATATTTCTTCACTTAGATTGGAAAGTGCAGCACTCATTTGGTGGGAAGCCAAGACTCAAGAGGACATGAAAAAGAATGTTAAAGTTTTATCCTCTCAGAATGATTTTATTGTTGCACTTAAAAGGAAATTTTATCCATTAGAATACATGCAAAAATCTATTATGGATTTGCAAAATTTTAGACAAGCTAAAGGGAAAAGTGTGCAAAGCTACACTCAAGAATTTAGAAGAAGAGCTTTGATTTTGGGTATATATTTATCTTCTCAAGAAACTTTACTCAAATACATTGGAGGATTGCATACCTAATTGAGACACACAATACTTATGTTTAACCCTACAAATCTAGATGAATTTTTTGTACAAGAAACTCATTTGGAATCAAGAGGGAGGAATGAACCTCAAGAGGGAAGCAATAAGCCATTTGTTAAAGGAGACAAGGGAAAGAGGAAATTCAAAGGAAATGGAAGAAACAATGCTTTAGTCAAGAAAGAGGGAGAGAAAATATTATGTAAACATTGTTCAAAATACGGCCATGATGAAGACCATTGTTGGAAACTTCATCTTGAAATGAGACCCAAAAAGTTCAACAACAAAGGGAAACCAAAGACTATTACAACTACACAACATGATTTAGGCTATGATTCGGAAGATGAAACAAAAATTATAGCCATGGGTTTTCAAGGTAAGGATCAAGTACTAGTTCTTCAAGTAGTAACCTCAATGAAACTCAACATGAAAAGGAAAGAATAGATGTTTTCCACATAAGGGTTATTTCAAATCATACCAAGATAGATACTTTTTTTTATACTGGATCTCAAGAAAACCTCGTATCTAAAGACATCGTTAATAAATTGCATTTGGAAACTACTCCTCATCCTAAACCATATCCTCTAGGATGGATATGTGACAATACCAAATTGCATGTGACAAGAAGATGTAAACTTAGATTTTCCATCACTGCAAAATTTATAGATGAGGTAGAGCTTGATGTTATTCCATTGGATATTTGTGGTATTGTGTTGGGAAGCCCATATTTATATGATAGGAGAGCCATCTTTCATTGTCATGAGAACAAATATCATTTGTTTAAAAATGGAGTTGAGTACATTGTTAGAGCACATACAAAGAAGTTTAATTTGTCACTTGTAAATGATGGACAAATGAAGAGATTAGTCAATGCTAGTAATAACTTTGTACTCTTTATGATCAAACCCAAAAACAATGTTGAAAACGAAGCTTTCCAAGGTTGTGATGTAAAGTTAAAATCTGATTTATATGAGGTTGTTAACCAATATGATGAGATGTTTCAGGAACTAAAAAAATTGCCTCATAAAAGGGGTATCCAACATGAGATACAATTGCATCAATATTGTCCTCTTCCAAATATTGGTATGTATAGGATGTCAGACATGGAGAATGTTGAAATTAAAAAACAAATCCAAGAGTTTCTTGAAAAGGGGGTTATCATGCCAAGCACATCACCATGTGGGTCACCAATAGTTTTAGTACCAAAGAAATATGGTACATGGCACATGTGTGTATATTTCAGAGCCTTGAACAAGATTATGGTAAAGAATCATTATCCTCTTCCTAGAATTGATGATTTGCTTGATCAATTGAAATATGCTAATTATTTTACTAAGTTGGATTTGAGAAGTGGATATCATCATATTATGATTGTTGAAGGAGATACATGGAAGACATCTTTCAAAATAAATCAAGGTTTGTTTGAATGGATGATTATGCCATTTGGGATTTGTAATGCTCCTGCTACATTCATGAGAGTCGTGAATGATGTTTTAAGGAATTTTCTTGATGATTGTGTGATTTAATACTTGGATGACATCTTGATATTTAGAAAATATTGTGAAGAGCATGTTATGCATGTAAAGCAAGTTTTATATGTCTTGAAGAAAGAAAATTTGTTTTTGAAGATGTATAAATGTGAGTTTGGAAAGACCTCACTTGTTTACTTGGACATATTGTTGGAGGAGGAGAAATGAAAATAGATCCTTCCAAGGTCAAAGTAATTTTGGATTGACCCAAGACCAACAATGTAACATAGGTAAGAAGATTTTTGGGAGCATCCCAATATGGGAGAAATGTTATGGCTAACTTCTCTTCAATTGCAGCTCCATTACATGAAGTGACAAGCATCAAGCAAGTTTTCCAATGGGTAGGCAAGAAAAAAAAGTTTTTTATGCATTGAAGGAGAAGATTAGTTCAGCTCCAGTTCTTGCACTTCCTGATTTGAGACAACCATTTGATATCAAAACAAATGCAAGTAATTATGCAATGGGAGAAGTCTTGTTGCAACATGGTAAGCCCATTTGTTTTCATTTTGAAACTTTTAATGGTGTTTTGATTAATTAACCTACATACTATAAGGAATTGTATGCAATGGTGAAAAGTGTGAAAAAATGGAAACATTATTTGTTGGGAAATGAAACTACCATTCACACAAATCATCAACCATTGAAATACTTACAATCAAAAACAAATATAAAGCAAGCAAGGTACTTCAGATTGATGGGTTTCCTACAACAATTCCACTTGATTATCAGGTATAAGAAAGGAATTTATAACAAAGTTGTTGATATGCTTTCTAGGAATATTTTTAGTGCTTCAGTTATTCTTAAGCATAATTCTACCATGCAAGAGTTCTATGTTGAATAGTATACTTTAGATGTTGATTTTAAAGAGGTTTATGAAACTTTGTGTCATTCTAACCAAGTTGAGGAATTGGATTACCATGTGCATGATAAGATTTTGTATCATCTTGGCAGGCTATCTATTCCATAGGGTGAAAGAGTCAACATCATAAGGGAAGAACATTATTCTCTTATTTCTCGCCACTTTGGTGTAGGAAATATGGTGGATAATTTGCAAAGGTATTTCTATTGGCCTAAAATGAATGAAAGTGTTTCAAGTTATGTAACAAGATGTTCTTTATGTGCTACAAGTAATCCTAGCAGTAGAAAATTGGGTTTGTATACTCCACTTCTGGTTCCTTCTCGTCCTTGGGAAAGCATTTTCATGGACTTTGTAGGAGGTCTACCTATGTATAAAAAGAATCATGATTATCTTTATGTTGTGGTCGACTGTTTTAGAAAAAAATGTATTTTGATGCCTTGTAAGAAGCAGGTTACAACTGAACAAATGACATAAATGTTCTTTCAACATGTTAGGGTACATTTTGGGTTTCCCAACTCCATTATTTATGATCGATATTCTCGATTTATTGGGAACTTTTAATCAATCTTATGGGAACTCATGGACACCGAGCTAAAAAAGAGAACATATTTTCATCCACAAACTAATGGTCAAACAAAAGTGGTGAATAGAATAGTAGTACATCTTCTTCATGGTTATTGCAACAAACATCCTAAGCTTTGGGATGAGCACCTACACTACATTCAACATGTTTATAACTGAGCTAAGTACTCTTTGACTCAAACATCTCCATTTGAGGCATGTTTTGGTTATTTTCAAAAATCTCCTTTAGATTTTATTTTTGGGAAGGATATTGTTATTGATGATCATTATGACATTGATAGAGAAAAGACGTTGATTTAACATCTTCACTTGGTGCATCAAATGGTACAAGAATAGTTGGAAAAGAGCCAAGCCAAGTACAATACAAGACATGACAAGCATCATGTTGATCATAGTTTCCAAGTTGGAGATGAAGTTTGGCATTACATTAGCAAAGAGAGGCTTAAAGGAGAAGGTAAAAAAATGAAACCAATTAGATATGGACCTTTCAAGATTCTTGAAAATATTGGTAACAATGTCTTCCATTAGGATTTACCTCCTTATATGAAAATATATGCATTCGTTAAATGTTGAGAATTTGAGATTGTATGAGCCTCCTTTGATTGATGATCAAAGAGGGCATGTTAATATTCCTTCCATAGATGACTTCTCACTAGAATATCTTTCATAATTGCATGAGGATACAATCCTTGACAAGAGGATGAGAACTTCAAAACAAGGGAATGTGGAATACCTTTGTGTTGGTATTAAAGGAAAAAATCCAAGAAAAGATAGATGGATTGAGGTTGGAAAGGTGAGGGAATTGTACCCTCATCTTTAGATTGAATTAAAGTAGTATTTTGGAGGTCCAAAAGCTTCCCAATGGGAGGAGTGATCCAGGGGATCAAAAAAATGCTCAAAAATCAAAGTGCTCAGAATTTCTCGAAAATGGATTCATGTATATCTCATCCTCATGATCCCAACGCAACTTGAACGGGCTCAAACAAAGATCGTTTTGTCCACTTTTCCAAACAGGAAAAAAAAATGATGAATGTGCAGTACATATAGTCCATGTGTCAGTTGATCGTATGACTGTATGACTGAAGTGGCAGAGGATGAGTTGGCAGATGTTGATGTGGTAGGTGTTGAGTTGGCATGGTTTCGAGGACCAATCTAGTGCTGACATGTGGCATGTTCATGGCGAATGAAAAGGTGCCACATGGCCTGACCAAGGTCCGCCATGTGGCACCCCGTTATTGGTTTAAAAGTTTGGGACACCACCAAAATTGAACTCACGACCTCTGTGGGCATGGGAAAAGACTTGGCAAGGGTCGGGCTACCAGCCCACCCATGGTTGGTTCTTAACCATATGGTTTAAAACATCAATTTAAACTTGCATTAAACCTTTTCTGGGCGGAGAAAGGGTTGGGGCTTGTTATCCCCGATATCTAGGGATAACTAGGAGATCATGTCTCGAGGCCCACATGGTCCTAGACATGGAGTACGAGAGCAGGAGCGACTTAATCATGGTCCTGGAGGACCCATCTTCTTCTTCTCAGCCAGACTTGTCCTGCCAGCAGTACCAGCCTCCATCACTACCGGCTTGGGCTTGCATCAGAAAAGGCTCTTGCTCCATGAG
>JZKD02S1684841.1:665985-682869 GCA_000966675.3 Picea glauca | reverse complement strand
AGGGAGATTTCTTTCCTGTGATACAATTCAGAGCTTCAGTTCATTTCAGCAAGTTTAGATAGGATGATTTATTTACTACAACACTAAGTGCTTTTGGAATTGAGAATATATAGTGTGCAGCTATCTTTGAAACAAAATACTTCCCTGGGTTGATAATTTATGTTTCACTTGGTTGTTTGAAATTAATTAAGCAATTATAGTGACCAACACATTCATGGCTTCAGGGTTATTTTCAATGAGCCTGTTAGAAGCTACATGATAGATTTGACTTTCAGGGGTAGTGTAGCCATTCTTGACTGACTTCCAGACATCATATCCCAGTGACTGTAGATATACTCTCATTTTGATGCTCCGGGATGCATAATTTGATCCATCAAAGAATGGAGATTTGTTTGTGGAATTTCTTTCTTGGTTGTCCATGTGTGTCATAGAGATATACCTTGCAGTAGTTATATTTGTTTTGGAGGAACCTGTTCTAATACTTATTGTTTGAATTTATACTAATATTGAGAGGGGGGTGAATCAGTATTAGATAGTTTTTATCACTTTCTCTTTTTACCACTTTGAATGAACATTACATAATCAACCATAAGAAATGTAGAGACTTAACCATATCAACACATATCACATAAAGGCACAATACAAATGAATTTTACATGGAAACCCAATAAGGGAGAAAACCACAATTTTTTTTTTTATAAAATCTTGTATGCACCAACCTAATGTTACAATGTTTGCAGGCACCAACCTGTAGGAGACACTAATTTCCTTAGTTGAGCACCAAATCAGTAATAAGGTTTGTAGGAACCAACCTTCTAGGCACCAACTTGTAAAGAAGATGAGGACACCAATCCTCTTCGTTGCACCACCTTGCCGCCCAAAAATATGCAATTAACACTTAGACCTAGAATGATCTCTTCATTTGAACACAATGGTAAAAACATTTGTTATTTATGTTGCTACAAAAAAAGCATAAAATATTATTCAGATCTTCTCAAATAGAGAATCATTTCTCTTCATGGCCTCCATTCATTCTTTATTCTTTTATATTAGCATCGCTCACTTGTTCATATTCACTTTGCTTTTCCTTGCACACTTTTTCTCCCCCTTATAAATTCAAATATCTTCACCACCAAATCACCTGCAAATAAGATTTAGGTATTGTAATTTATAAAATTCAGTCTCTCACATATTTTTCCATGAAACTAAATTGAAGGGTTCGACCCTAACTCCCTTCACTTATACCTCAAATCAAGCTTCAAATATCATCCACAAAAATAATTTAGGTTTTCTTTTATTGTACACCATCTAGTTTACTAGCCCTCAACACTCATCCATAGTTGTATCATCCCTTTGATTGATCATGAACTATCGATCCAATCTCCTTCATATTGGGACCACATGAGTATAAAAACAAGACAATCACTAACACCTCATCTCTCAACAGTCATTTGATCATCCTTTTGTTTGATCGCAACCATCAATCTATTATTTCATCTCCACCAAGTAAAATGATCATTTTCATCGACACAACGAGTGCATGGGTGTACACTTTATTTATAATGGCTTCATGGACAACAATGTGTTCCAATGGATCCAATAGTTCTCGTTAGTAGATTTAATGGTGTTAATCTCATCTATGCTTCTCGTTAACCAATGGTTAACACCTACCTCTTTATTTATTTGTCAAATGATCAAGTGGGACCCACAAAGATATGCAGCTAATACTGTATCTTGGGGTCCTCATCCTCGTCATCCAGGCCCTTTTTTGTTAGCACCCATTCCTTTAATCATGGAACCCAAGGCTACAACCTTGCTCTTAGATTTTCATTTCCAACTCTTACCTTAATGTTAGCACATATAAATTATTACCCTGATGCTGAAATAGATGTTGGGTCTGGTTGTCTAACTCATCCATAACACCACGAGATAGAACCAAATTATTAACATCTTCGTCGACCCTTTAACATTTTTTTGCTAACTCCATAGAACATTGGCTAGAAACCAAGGACCATAAGGCATCATTGTCGACACATCCTTAGTGCAATAATTACAAACCCAAACTATTCCAACAATATACTAGTCTCGACGATACGTGTCCACTTCAATCATTATGGACCTTCGATCTAGACCTAGAGAAATTAATCTCCCCCATAGATATAGCTTAACCTTCCATGCTCCAATCTGACATGGCTACTTCCTTTTCATGACAAGTGGAATAATGGTATCACTACATGGCATTGTACAGTGTATGAAACATGGCCCCTTCCATGGGTGTTGGATGATGTGGCGCTAACGTGGCTCTATCCTTCCTTCTTACATGGTTGTGATGTGGTATATGTCATGGCGATGACTTGGAATCATGGTTGGACACATTCATCATTGTCATCAGTGATCCCTAAGAGGTGTTTGAGTCTCTGATATGAAAAGAACTAAAAATAAAGTCTCAATCGTTGATCTTGGCTAAGGATTTCAATATCTATCATTGATCAAGTTGAAATTTTCCTTATCTTTCATTTTCATCGAAATGTTTCTAATGGAGAAAAAATGCATTTTTAATCTTCCATGATGATATATCAGGCCCAACGAAGCTTTCAATATTGATATGTCGGCATTGACTATTCATAAGACCACGAGCCATGAACGAGTTGTTAAGTTATCGTCATCGTCTCTTCGAAGTATTGATGCAATCCAGGGTTCTTCCTATCCCGACTATATTCTAGGCCTTGACGAAACTGGATCCACTCCAAAAATTGTGTTCCAATAAAATGTTTCCACGAGCCTTTCTCCCTGACCATTGATCTTGCCACTGCATACACCATTGATTTTCTTTCCTTTGAATGATCCTCACCATTGATTACTTAAATTGATTTGACCCATCGTCTTCAGCCTCATTCATCATTGACATGATTACCAAGAATATCATCATCGATAATTCCCTAGTGGAGTTTGAGACCCAATATGGAAATCCTCGATGACATAATCTCGATCGTCGATTTTGGAAAAGGTTAGTCTTGATCAGATATACACAATCTATTTGATTTAACCCATAGAATGAATTTTTCATGTGCCAAATAAGACTTTGGTCAATTCCAATCTACTCACATAGCAAAGGATTAATTCTTCTTTTCCTCCACGACCTATTTCCTTCTATCAAAAACATAATAGTCTAATTTACATGAAAGGATTTCCCTTCAATCCTTGAATTTGAAAGTCGAATGGTGTTGGTTCTATATATATTAATGGTGAACCACACATTGAAAGAGAATGAATAAATTCAAACAATGAGTAGGAATAATAATGTTCTAATTCCCAAAACCTAGGGAATTAGTATGTTTGATCTAATCTATCCAATTGGAATCCATGGAACTCCACTTAATACTTTGTCACGCATTCCCATATGTATTTTTCCTTAAGCATACTTTGGTTTAAAATAAAATATTACATTTTATACTTTGCCCACTCTAGGCCCCCGTAAGCCCCTCTCACATTTAAATTATAATAAAATAATATATCTTTAGACTTTGGTCGATCACTATAATAAGTCAATTAATGACAGAGGTATGTCGACTAGGTAGTCAAGTCGTATTCTCATCAACTACAAAGACAAGTTGACTAGTTAGTCAAGTTGGTTGAATATCTTCAGGTCGACCAATGAAATATTCCAATAAAATACAAATACAAGTCGATTAGGAAATCAATCCGATCAACCATCGGGTTGGATTAACCAATGAAATATGTTAGTCAACTGTAAAGAAAATTAAACTAAGAAATCGATCTGATCAAACTTCATTTCAGGTTGACCAATAAAATACACCAGTTGACTACAAAGATAGGTTGACAAGGAAGTCAAGCAAGTCAACCAATGTAATATATCATTTAACCTACATGAATCTATTTTTCCACATATTTATTCTAGAATTTGGGGTTGTGTGGCTCAATTTCACCAATGAAATTGTCTCAAAAAACTTCTAGGAATACTAAAAATTATGTCAACGTGTCTTTGTAGTTGAATTATATGTTTCATTGGTTGACTCAACTCGACGGTCAACTACCTCAACTTCCTAGTCGAATTGAAATTGCCTTTCAATGACATATTTCATTGTTCAACCTAATCCAATGGTCCACTGGTTAGACTACTTAGTCAACTTGTCTCTATAGTCGAATAACATACTACAAGTAACATCACCACTATAATCCCGAGTTTAATTAATGCATAATGTAGATATGAATGTGGCTATGGCCAAGAGATGTAATATATGAAAGGTATTTTCTGAATTTTGATAAATATAATGTGATACCAGTTGTTGGGGATATGGAAAGATATGGGGATTAATTAATCCACAAGAAAGGGGGAATTCCTAGGGAGTGCCTAAGAGGGGTCCAAGGGGGAAATTGATTATGGGTAATAATTCAAATCCATGTTTCTGAATTTTAATATCATTTGGGGGAAACCTTTTATTTTTTTTTCAGTGTATGAGATCCCAATTATTAAACTCATGTATGAGGACATGTGTGAGAGTCACATCCCATAGTTATTGGAAGCATGGGGATGAAGTAAAATCAAAATTGGGAAGAGTGAGTAGTCAACTATCTTGGGAAAATAGAGGAAATTTGTATGGGTAGTAATAGGTAGTTATTACACATTTAGTTTTTCATGAACAAGAAGTAGAGGATAGGGGAGAAGAACTTGGGAGTTGAATCAAGAATGATAGGTGAATTATGGGGCATGTTGGAGAATTTTGGATCATTTTGGAGCTGAAGACTAAAGAGTTGGGTTGTCAATCCTGAAGAGTGAACTCATGAGTGATTTGCATTATAACAACAAGTGGTTGTTTCTTCTTTTGCTCATGGTTTTCCTGGCAGCGAGTTCCCTTTAGTTACCAACATAGATATTTGTGGTTATTTTTTATAGAGAGAGCCTAATAAAAAAATGGGATTCTTGATGGACTGAGAGTAGTGAAGGGGTGCATTCCTTGGGTTGGACAGGTCCAGAGGAAGAGAGTTGGAGGAAATTTGATATCTCTATAGGAAAATAGCAATGGATTTTGGAATATTGAGATGTTAGTGGACTGTTAGAGGAACCCTTCTCTTCTAGATTCCTAGTCCCATCTCGAGGGTGAATTGTTATTTATATTTGGAACAATAGGTCTATAGTTGGGTGGAACATCCTTTCTAAGTAGCTAGTTGCACAAACATTTTAAAAAGATAAGTGTTTATCTATTTTTTGAATTATTCCATGAGTTTAATTGTTGTGCTTAACTCTGTGTATGTGAATGGTTTATTTTCTACTGTGAATGTGTTTAATAAATTCATTCATGTTCATTCATAATGTTGTAGTTGCATTTCATTTTGGGTATTAGAATCTAGTTAAATATGTGTATAAATTTTAGTTGGTAAGCTATAGGAATTAATTAGTAGAAGAAATTTTTTATTTTATGTGTATTTACACATAGTAATGTTCCTTGATTAAGTTTGGGGGATGTTCCATTATGGTATCAGAGCTTAGGGTTCAACAATGATATTGTATGGGCCAAGAGCCAATATGAATTGAATAAATTTGTGGTTCCATATTTCTTCTTGTGATGAATTTGTGAGAAATGGTAAACCGAAGTGAAATTCCCAAATTTTGATCAAATTTTGAGTTTAAGTGCTTCAGAGAAGTGAAAGAAGGAAATTTAAGGCATCGAGTTACAGGTTGTAGAGTCGATTTTAGCTTGGAGGGTAAAATTACTGTGTGTTTCATGGTAGCCATGAAGTTTAGTAATCGACGACCTAGATTACATTCAATCGTGAAGATCCACGGTGGGTATTCAGTTGCAAATGGTTCTAACGGGTTGTTCTCAATAATACTTCATGAAGAAGGTTTTATAAAAGCATTGGAGATGGGAATGAGGTTGAGTCTGCTGGCATGAACCCAAAATAACAATTTTCATTGATCGACAGTTTCCACAACCATCAAATCTAGCAGATAAGTTGTTTCAGAAAGACTCATTAAAAATTTTGGGCATGTTTTGGCATCTAAAGAAGTTCATTTGAGAGAGTTAAAGGTAGGGATTTTCAGATTGTCTATGTATATATGGATGATTGGACACAAGAAATATTAACCATCATATTTATTGGAAAGGTAGATTCGGAAATTTCTTCTCAGGAAGCTCAAGGGTAACTTCACTTTTCGATGAATTCAATATGATCGAGGTAACATGTGTGCAATATGAGAACCTAAGATGATCATGGTAGATGATCAAAATGATTACTGACTTTCCAATATATTGGATGGGCATGTTTTCTTGGGAGGAACGAGGGTGAAAGAGAATGCCCAGTCATTTTCCACATCAATGTGCCATGTCAAAGGACATGTCAACAAGGGTTGATGAATCAAAGAGTGTCATGTAGAAGTTAGGTGCAGGTCCTTGGAAGGATGGTTCCTGATAGTATTCAAAAGAACATTGTCAAAAGGTTTGTTCAGGGAGAATATTTACAATGGGTGAATCCAACATATCAAGCCTGATAGGATATCATATTTCAAAGTTCGGAAAGGTCATTAAGTAAGGAAAACCTTGTTTTTGATGGGGGTTTTCCATTGAGAAGAGTATGATAGTATCTGTATTCTATATTTCAGAAGGATATGCGAGAGGGGGAGATTTATATGTTCCTATGGGAAGAACCCAAAAATAATATGATTCTGATAGGTTTTGAGTTTGAATTAACATGTTGTTATAGTAGTAAATTAGTGAATTTTCCATGAAAATTCCATTTTTTTAAGGTTTTTATCTTGCAGGGAAATTTTGAGGGCCTAAATAATGCTTTTAGGAAAAACAAATTCACAAAACTATGTATAATTCCAATACCTAGAGTTTCTAACTATAAAATGAAAGAGCTCGAGGAGAGCCTTCCAAAGAGCTACTCTAAGTGAAAAATCAAAGCTTGTATGAAGAAGTTATAGCCTATACAGTCAAGGGAAAAATTTAGTACCATATTATTTTAGAGGGCACAAATCCTTCCTTAGGAGTCAATTTGCAACCCAGGGGATCTAGGGGATCAAAACAATGCTCAAAAATAAAAGTGTTGGGAATTGCTTGAAAATGGATTCATTCAGTAGATCTTGTCCTAGTGATCCCAACACAACTTGAATGGGCTCAAACATAGATCGTATAAGAGAGATATCACATTCTATTCACTTTTCCAAACAAGCAAAAAAAATGTTGATTGTGCAATCTGTATAGTCTGTACAGTCCACATCTCAGCTGACCATACGACCTTCCGA
Organism: Picea glauca; assembly: GCA_000966675.3. NCBI lineage: Eukaryota > Viridiplantae > Streptophyta > Pinopsida > Pinales > Pinaceae > Picea > Picea glauca. The sequence goes on along the minus strand of JZKD02S1684841.1, from coordinate 675,602 downwards.
CTAACGTGGCAGAGGATAAAATGGCCGAGGCTGAGTTGGAATAAGATGACATGGAAGGTGCTGAGTTGGCAGGGTTTCGAGGACCAATCTAGTTCTGACACGTGCCATGTTTGTAGCGACTGGAAAGGTTCCACGTGGCCTAGCCAGGGGCTGCCACGTGGCACACCGTTGTTGGTTTAGAATTTCAAGACTCCACCGAAATTGAACCCGTGACCTCCGTGGGAATGGGAAAATACTTGGAAAGGGTTGGGCTACCAACCCGTCCATGTTTGGTTCTTAACCATATGGTTTAAAACATCAATTTAAACTTGCATTAAACCTTGTCCAGGCAGAGAAAGGGTCGGGGCTTAGCCCCAAACCTTGGTCATGAGACTTACCACTCTACCATATGACATTTTCCATGGAATTTCCAATGTTCATCCAATGGATTTAGGTTTATCACTAAAACGTAGCCACATGAGGGGCATACGACTATAACCTCCACCAGAAAAGGTGCCAGTTATCCTAATGGTGCAACAGTTTGCCACAATTTGCAAAATGGTGTGCATGATGGGTTTTTGGCATGGGAAACATATAGATCTAGGTTCAATTTTGACTGTGTGCATTTTTGCGAGAAGGTACAACAAGCTATTGGGGAGAAACTTCCAGGAAGGGTATTCTTCTCATTTTTTGGCCAAACCAAGTGTAGGAAGAGCCCAACTAGGGGATTTTGTACATTCTGGAGCCATTGAAGCATCTATTTTTCATTCAGAGCATTGTAAAGAACTGATTTTGACACTTTGATCATTAATGAAAATGATCCATTGGAAAATGGACCAGGGGATGTATCCCAAGAGGGGTGAAATCCTTTATCATTTTGATGTGTTATGTGCTTGTTTATGATGGTTTTTTATGTCTAGTTTTGCTTCTCATGTTAAGTAAAAAACCTCATTAAGTTTATGTGTTTTCAACTTGATCCAATTTCCTAAATCACATAACTATTTCACTTGCAAATTTGTACACACAACCCTTTTTCATTTTCAGATCAAGTTGGTATCATAGAAAAGNTGTTGGGAAGCCCATATTTATATGATAGGAGAGCCATCTTTCATCATCATGAGAACAAATATCATTTGTTTAAAAATGGAGTTGAGTACATTGTTAGAGCACATACAAAGAAGTTTAATTTGGCACTTGTAAATGATGGACAAATGAAGAGATTAGTCAATGCTAGTAAGAACTTTGTACTCTTGATGATCAAACCCAAAGACAATGTTGAAAAAGAAGCTTTCCAAGGTTGTGATGCAAAGTTAAAATCTGATTTATATGAGGTTGTTAACCAATATGATGAGATGTTTCAGGAACCAAAAGGATTGCCTCATAAAAGGGGTATCCAACATGAGATACAATTGCATCAAGATTGTCCTCTTCCAAACATTGGTATGTACAGGATGTCAGACATGGAGAATGATGAAATTAAAAAACAAATCCAAGAGTTGCTTGAAAACGGGGTTATCATGCCAAGCACATCACCATGTGGGTCACCAATAGTTTTAGTACCAAATAAATATGGTACATGCCACATGTGTGTATATTTCAGAGCCTTGAACAATATTATGGTAAAGAATCATTATCCTCATCCTAGAATTGATGATTTGCTTGATCAATTGAAATATGCTAATTATTTTACTAATTTGGATTTGAGAAGTGGATATCATCAGATTATGATTGTTGAAGGAGATACATGGAAGACAACTTTCAAAATAAATCAAGGTTTGTTTGAATGGATGATTATGCCATTTGGGATTTGTAATGCTCCTGCTACATTCATGAGAGTCATGAATGATGTTTTAAGGCATTTTCTTGATGATTGTGTGATTTCCTACTTGAATGACATCTTGATATTTAGAAAATATCGTGAAGAGCATGTTATGCATGTAAAGCAAATTTTATATGTCTTGAAGAAAGAAAATTTGTTTTTGAAGATGTATAAATGTGAGTTTGGAAAGACCTCACTTGTTTACTTGGACATATTGTTGGAGGAGGAGAAATGAAAATAGACCTTCCAAGGTCAAAGTAATTTTGGATTGACCCAAGACCAACAATGTAACATAGGTAAGAAGCTTTTGGGGAGAATCCCAATATGGGAGAAATGTTATTGCTAACTTCTCTTCAATTGCAGCGCCATTACATGAAGTGACAAGCATAAAGCAAATTTTCCAATGGGGAGGCAAGAAAAAAAATCTTTTTATGCATTGAAGGAGAAGATTAGTTCAGCTCCAGTTCTTGCACTTCCTGATTTGAGACAACCATTTGATATCAAAATAGATGCAAGTAATTATGCAATGGGAGAAGTCTTGTTGCAACATGGTAAGCCCATTTGTTTTCATTCTAAAACTTGTAATGGTGTTGTGATTAATTATCCTACATACTATAAGGAATTGTATGCATTGGTGAAAAGTGTGAAAAAATGGAAACATTATTTGTTGGGAAATGAAACTACCATTCACACAGATCATCAACCATTGCAATACTTACAATCACAAACAAATATACAACAAGAAAGGCACTTCAGATTGATGGGTTTCCTACAACAATTCCACTTGATTATCAGGTATAAGAAAGGCATTTATATCAAAGTTGTTGATATGCTTTCTAGGCATATTTTTAGTGCTTCAGTTATTCTTAAGCATAATTCTACCATGCATGAGTGTTATGTTGAACATTATACTTTAGATGTTAATTTTAAAGAGGTTTATGAAACTTTGTGTCATTCTAACCAAGTTGAGGAATTGGATTACCATGTGCATGATAAGATTTTGTATCATCTTGGAAAGCTATGTATTCCATAGGGTGAAAGAGTCAACATCATAAGGGAAGCACATTCTTCTCTTATTTCTCACCACTTTGGTGTAGGCAAGATGGTGGATAATTTGCAAAGGTATTTCTATTTGCCTAAAATGAATGAAAGTGTTTCAAGTTATGTAACAAGATGTTCTTTATGTGCTACAAGTAATCCTAGCAGTAGAAAATTGGGTTTGTATACTCCACTTCTGGTTCCTTCTCGTCCTTGGGAAATCATTTTCATGGACTTTGTAGGAGGTCTACCTATGTATAAAAAGAATCATGATTATATTTATGTTGTGGTCGACCATTTTAGAAAAATATGTATTTTGATGCCTTGTAAGAAGCAAGTTACAACTGAACAAACAACATAAATGTTCTTTCAGCATGTTAGGGTACATTTTGGGTTTCCCAACTCCATTATTTCTGATCGATATTATCGATTTATTGGGAACTTTTAGTCAATCTTATGGGAACTCATAGACACCAAGATAAAAAAGAGCACATCTTTTCATCCACAAACTAATGGTCAAACAAAAGTGGTGAATAGAACAGTAGTACATCTTCTTCATGGTTATTGCAACAAACATCCTAAGCTTTGGGATGAGCACCTACACTACATTCAACATGTTTATAACCGAGCTAAGCACTCTTCGACTCAAACATCTCTATTTGAGGCATGTTTTGGTTATTTTCGAAAATATCCTTTAGATTGTATCTTTGGGAAGGATATTGTTATTGATGGTCATTATGAAATTGATAGAGAAAAGAAGTTGATTGAACATATTCACTTGGTGCATCAAATGGTACAAGAATAGTTTGAAAAGAACCAAGACAAGTACAATACAAGACATGAAAAGCATCGTGTTGATCACAGTTTCCAAGTTGGAGATGAAGTTTGGCTTTACATTAGCAAAGAGAGGCTTAAAGGAGAAGGTAAAAAAATGAAACCAGTTAGATATGGACCTTTCAAGATTCTTGAAAATATTGGTAACAATGTCTTACATTAGGATTTGCCTCCTTATATGCAAACATATGCATTCATTAAATGTTGATAATTTGAGATTGTATGAGCCTCCTTTGATTGATGATCAAGGAGGGCATGTTAACATTCCTTCCATAGATGAATTCTCACTAGAGTATCTTTCAGAATTACATGAGGATACAATCCTTGACAGGAGGATGAGAACTTCAAAACAAGAGAATGTCGAATACCTTTGTGTTGGTATTAAAGGAAAAAATCCAAGCAAAGCTATATGGATTGAGGCTGGAAAGGTGAGGGAATTGTACCCTCATCTTTAGATTGACTTAAAGTAGTATTTTGGAGGTCCAAAAGGTTCCCAATGGGGAGGAGTGATCCAGAGGATCAAAAAAATGCTCAAAAATAAAAGTTCTCAGAATTTATCGAAAATGGATTCATGTATATCTCATCCACATGATCCCAACGCAACTTGAACGGGCTCAAACAAAGATCGTTCTGTCCACTTTTCCAAACAGGCAAAAAAAATGATGAATGCACAGTACGTATAGTCCATGTGTCAGTTTATCGTATGACTGTATGACTTAAGTGGTAGAGGATGAGTTGACAGATGTTGACATGGAAGGTGTTGAGTTGGCAGGGTTTCGAGGAACAATCTAGTGTTGACATGTGGCATGTTCATGGCGAATGAAAAGGTGCCACGTGGCCCAACCAAGGTCCACCATGTGGCACCCCGTTATTGGTTTAAAATTTTGGGACTCCACCAGAATTGAACCCGCAGCCTCTATGGGCGTGGGAAAAGACTTGGCAAGGGTCATGCTACCAACCCACCCATGGTTGGTTCTTAACCATATGGTTTAAAACATCAATTTAAACTTGCATTAAACCTTTTTCGGGTGGAGAAAGGGTTGGGGCTTAGCCCTAGCTCTCGGTCACAAGAATTACCACTCTACCATATGACCTTTGGGGAAGAATTTCCAATGATGAGCCAACAGATTCGGGTTTAGCACTAAAATGTGGCCACATGGGGGGCATACAACAGTAACCTCTGCCGGAAAAGGTGCCAGTCATCCTAACGATGCGAAAATTTTCCACAAATTGTTGAATGGTGTGCACGTTGGTTTTTTGGCATGTGAAATGCATGGATCTAGGTTAAGTTTTGATAGGGTGTGTTTTGGCGAGCAAGTACAACAAGCTATTGGGGACAAACTTCCAGGAAAGGTATTCTTCTCATTTTTTGGCCAAACCAAGTGCAAGAAGAGCCCATCTAGGAGTTTTTGGACATTTGGAGCCATTGAAGCCATCTATTTTTCATTCTGAGCATTGTAAAGCACCGATTTTTACACTTTGAGCATTAATGAAAATGATCCATTGGAATATGGACCAGGAGATGTATCCCAAGAGAGGGGTGAACTCCCTTATCATTTTGTTGTGTTATGTGCTTGTTTATGATGGTTGTTTATGTCTATTTATGCTGATCAAGTTAAGTAAAAAACCTCATTAAGTTTATGTGTTTGCAACTTGATCCAATTTCCTAAATCACATAACTATTTCACTTGCAAACTTGTACACACAAACCTTTTCCATTTTCAGATCACCAAGAGCAATCTATGGAAATCTTATGGATTGTATAAGTCATCCATGGAGCCAAATTTGAATTCTGGGTATCTAAAAATGTGTTGGGAGAGAAAGAGGACACATGTAGCATACAGGGTTGAAAAGGGAAAAAATGGTCAAAACTTATGAAGACCGTAACTTTATACTCGAAACTCAGAATTGGGAAAATGAATAGTCGATGGAAAGTTATTAAGGAGGAAAATCCACCTATTATCCCAGGAGATTGATTTAAGTAGAAAATTTTTCAATCAACTAAAACGAATATGAGTGGTGGAATGAAAAGGGAAGAAAACTTTATGCATTCTTTTCCAAAATTGTTTGTATAAATTTTTGTCTACAGAAATTTATTTGCATGCACATTTTATACATAATTAGAGGTTAATAAAAAAAAAATTGTTCTTATATGAGAACCAAAGAAATGGAATGCATCCAAGGGTCCTAAATTCATGAGGAGGAATTTAGAGGCTTGTATGTCAGCATGGAAAATGCTTAGATAGATTCTAATGTAAGAAGAGAAAGACATGAGCTTGTAAATATGAGGATCCCACAAAGAGAACTAAAGAGTTGTAGGGATGATAATGGAAAGATTATGAAATATCGGGAAGAAATACTACAGAGATTGAACATGTTGTAGAAACAAGCCAATAAGGACTCTGTCATAAAGAAATAAGTTAGTGCTAAACAAGTGACAACATCCAAATATCATAGCAGAAGGGATGAGCATGGGAACGACTAACATTCAAGGAGTAGGAGTAGGAGCCACCATTCCCTAGAGCACTCCACTAGGAGATCCAAGTGTGTCTCATGTTAGGATATAGAGGAGAAGGCCTGAGGGAGACATCTTGCAAGGTGAACTAAGGAAGATCAAGCCACCAAATTTCAATAGTGAGCAGAGGAAGAGAGAGGAGGTTGAGGCTTGGCTGTTGGAAATGAAGAAATATTTACAGCTGCATGATTACCCCCCCAGGGTAGAAACAATAATCTAAACCTACCATTTGCAAGGAAAGGAATCCATGTGGTGGGATCAACTTAATAAAACCAAGCATCTTCATGAGAATAGGATCTCATGGAGACATTTCAAAGGATATTTTCAAGACAAATAATTTTCCTAGCATTACTTTGAAAGGAATATGAGGGAGTTCTTTGAACTCAAGTTGGGAATCATGAAAATAGATGAGTATGAGAAGAGATTATTTTAATTGTTGAAGTAAGTGGACTTCATAAAGGATTAAAAGGTAAAAATACAAATGTTTCTGAGTGGGTTTCCCACTTTGAACAGTGACATTATACAATATGATAACCCCAATAATTTGGAGGAAGCCATAAGGAGAGAAAATCATCTCTATGAGCAGAGTGGAGGGAGGGAAGTATTCCAAATGACTTGGAATGACAAGATGAAAGGAAAGAAGGATCAAAGGAAAAAAGGTTTCAAGCAACCATTTTTCAAAAATGACTCCTAAGAAAATCAACAAGGATAGTCAACCCAAACTGAGTGAAATACAATAAATTATTTTGGAAAAGGGACAAGACAACAACTTGTACAATGTTGGGGATGTGAGGGGAATCACTTGTATAGGGACTTCCCTCACAAAGGAAAAGGAATGAGGATTGTCCACAACAATCAAGAGGCTCAAACAATGGAAGACATGGCATGCCAAGGATTTATGTAACCTTCGAAAACAAGCAAGAATAATACCAGCCCCCCATGATTGAAGTGGAAGGTAAGATAAATAATCAAAGTATATAAATTTGAATTGATTTTGGAGCTACCCATAGTTACATAAACTTTAATATTATTGAAATATTTCACTTCCAAAGGAGTAAGCATAAGAAATCTTGGTTAGTTTAGTTGGACACAATGGCTAAGAGAAAGATCAATAAGTTGGTTAAATATCTCCCAATAGACATGAATGGACTCAACCCAAAGGTAGATGTGAACATTACACCTTTGGGTTCATATGACTATCTAATTGGCATGGATTGGTTGGAAAAAAACCATGTCATCATAGATTGTTACAACAAGAAAATAACTTGTCTTGATGAGAAAGGGAAGAAAGGAAAGATTCAAGGCATTTCAAGAAGTGTAATTGATAGAGAAATTTCAGCCATGCAGTTGAAAAAGAGTTCCAGGAAGGGATGTCAAATTTTTGCAGCCCACATGGAAGAGGAAGCTAGAGATAAAGTGGAAAGTATTGAATACCATTCGGTCTTGAGATATTTTGAAGATGTTTTTGAGGAAATTCTAGGATTTTCACCAAAGAGATACATTGATTTATCTATTGATTTGGTGCTAGGAGCTACCCCAGTGTCCAAGCCACCCTACAGAATGGGAACACCATAATTGAAAGAGTTGCATATGCAACTTGAAGAACTTTTGAAGAATTTTTATATATACCCAAGTGTGTCACCTTTTGGATCCCCATTTATTTTTGTGAGGAAGAAAGATGGGACCTTAAGACTGTGTATTGATTTCAGACAACTGAATAAGGCCACCATCAAGAAAAAAATATCATTTACCAAGGATTGATGACTTGTTTGACCAACTAAAAAGGGAAAGGATATTTTCCAAGATTGAATTGAGGTTGGGCTATCATCAAGTGAGAATAAAATAAGAATATATTAGCAAGACTAAATTTAGAAAAAGGTATGGGAATTATGAATTCATGATAGTTCCATTTGGACTATCAAATGCCCCAACTATTTTTATGTGTTTGATGAATGGAGTTTTCAATGAGTACCTGGAAAAGTTTGTAATTTTTTTCTTAGATGATATTATCATCTACTATAGTTGTAGGGAGGAGCATGTTAATCATTTAATACTAGTGATAAATGTTTTAAGGGAGCATAAATTGTATTCCATGTTAAGTAAGTGCATCTTTTATCAAAAGAAGTTCCATTAATTGGGGCATATCATACCAGCAGATGGGATAGCAGTCAATCCCAAGAATATAGAGTCCATTAGAGGATGGAAAAAAACAATAAATGTGACATAAGTTAGATCATTTATCAGTCTTGTCAGTTATTACTGAAGATTCATAAAATGGTTTTCAAAAATTGCAAGCTTAATCACTTCCTTGCCAAAGAAGGGAGTGAAGTTTGAATGGACTCCAAAATGTGAAGAGATTTTCCAGCAATTGATATTTTTTTTTACAAGTGCATCCATATTAAATATTGCATATGTAGATGAGGACTTTGTAGTGTTCCTGGATACATGCAAGGAAGGGCTCGATGGAGTCCTCATTCAAAAGGATCATGTGGTATGCTATGATTCCAAGAAATTGAAAGAGAATGAGAGAAGTTATGCTATGAGTTAGCAATCATTGTACATGTATTAAAAATGTGGAGACATTACCTCACGGGGAGGAAATTTGATCTAACAAAATATGATTGTGATTTGAAACATTTATTTGGATAGCCAACATTAAATGTCAGGCAAACTAGGTGGTTGGGATTTCTTAGTGCGTGTGACTTTGAAATTAAACATATCAGATGAAAATAAAATCAAGTGGTTGCCACACTCAACATAAGATCTCATGAAGTGCATGTTTCATCCATCATCATGTACATAACATATTTAAAAGATAAAATTCTTGAGGCAACAAATTCACATCAACATTATTTACAAATAAAATAAAACTTACATCAAAGAAATTTACAGTAGAAATTTAAAAATTATGAATTGAAAGAGGATGGAATCCTCTTGTAAAAAGGTAAGGTGTATGTTCCAAATTCAATGGAGTTGAAAAATACAGTGCCGAGAGAAAACCCAATGTTCCATATGCTAGCCACCTAGGATATCAAAAATCCATTATAGGTGTAAGGAGCCAATACTTTTGGACATGAATGAAGAAAGGGGTGGATAACTACATAGCCCCATTTCTAGAGTGCCAAAAGGTAAAAACATAGCACATGCACCCAACGGGGATGCTACAACCATTTCCCATTTCAGAATGGAAGTGGGAAGTTGTCACAATAGATTTTATTACAAAGCTTCCCAAAACAATGAAGCAACATGATTCCATCCTATTGGTGGTGGAAAAATTGACTAAGGAAATGCATTTTATTCCTATAAAGACAACACACAAGGAAACAAACATTGTAGAGATATACATGAAGGAATTTGTCAGGATACATGGAGCTCCTAAGGAAATAGTTTCAAATAGATATTCCAAGTTTACATCCAAATTCTGACAAGGTT
>JZKD02S1684841.1:650445-665975 GCA_000966675.3 Picea glauca | reverse complement strand
ACTCCAATACCACTTAAAAAACCACTGCAAAAAGCAGTTATATTGGAATTAATCAACTGTTATGGTCCCATGAAAGATGAGTGGAATAGTTCGTGGTCGTAAACACAATGACCAAAACCACTACATAGAAAAACCACTACAAAATGTAGTTATATTGGAATTAGTCAACTGTTATGGTCCCATTAAACATGAGTGGAATAATTCGTGGTTGTAAACAAAAATGACCAAAACCACTACAAAATACCACTACAAAATGTCCTTATATTGGTCCCATTAAAAATGAGTGGAATAATTTGTGGTTGTAAACACAATGACCACTGATCTTTACATGATAATCTCTTGAATATGAATCTGCACGATCTTTGCTACTAAATACGAAGTATAACACGATTCTTTACAAGCAGATCAAAATTTAATTCAATATCGGTGTTGAATTGTTAAATTATATGAAAAACAAATATTTCAATATCGTCAATCATATATCACACCACTGAAAATATTCCAAATTACAAAGCCAAACTGTCTGTAAATAGCGTACAGCTAAAATAAGCAACCGCATCCACCATTACAAATCACAGAAGCGAAGAAAACCGATTGATAAAGAAGGGAAAATAACTGATCCGAATGGGAGTTATTGAGGAGGCCCTGCAAAATTACAGGAGGATTTTGATAGTGAGCAGCATCAAATTCCCATCCTGTAGCGGCCAACGGGGGCCATGAAAGGTTCATCGTCGCGTAAGTAGCCTTTGTTTCTGCCGAGGCGCTCGTAGCAATCCATGGAGAAGAGAGAAAGCGAGAGAGGGATCAATCCGTCGTGGTTGCAGGTTCTGGTGGGAAGAGAACGATAGAGAAGCGGGCGCAAACACAGAAGAAAGAAGCGCCGGTATCCTCCCAGCGCTATCACCACAGATCTCATATTCTGCGACTCGCCAGCTGCAGGCCAGTGCTTTCTGTAAACCCCCTCCCACAGGTTCTCCGTCTCCACAGCACGTTTCCACTGCCTGTTTACACAGCCCGCCATGGCCAGAGACTTCGCATCCAGATGCTTCAACACCTCCACCACAATATCTTCGTTGTACTGCAGCGGGCACCATGAATGCGACGAATCCATGAGGCGCAGATAGAAGAATATCAAGGATTTCAAACACTACTTGTAATCAAGAAATTTTGACTGTGGAATCGACGAGTCTCGGGAATGGAAAGGAAGGAATCGGGGATAGAATTGGATTTGATTTTGGAAGCGGTCAAATCCAGCAGAAGGAATCTTGTATTGAATATAAGACTACAAATCCCATTAATATTCGTGGGGGGAGTTTGATAAGAAACAAGCAGGCAGGTCGCAGCACATTAACTGAGCTTGCAGCATGAAGACACGACCAGATGCGAAAAGTAAGAGGCTTCACAGTAATTTATTTGGAAGTAGTAGAGAAGAGGCGGCCCCTACCGTCCCATTTTATCATAAGAGTCAGGGAATTGTGGAAATCAACGTCTCCCCACCATTTAATACTACAGTGGTCTCCAACATGTTGCCGTATTTTTCTGTTTTGCATGGTTATAATATAGCCTGATTAATTAAATAATTTATATTCTATCTAAACCCTTTGAAGAAAATCTGTTCCCCCTGGATATTGGTCGTCTCGTCAAAATCAAGATGGTGATTATACACTGATTGATGCTCATCACGATACCTAAACCCTTTGAAGATGAAAGGATGTTCCCACTCTATATTCCTCACGATGGTGACGATCAGCTTTTTGCTAAAATAGATTAAATTATAGATTGATTGATAATCATCACAATACCTTTACATGCACTTCAATTGCCTTTTTATAATTATTTTAAACAAAAAACACTTTGGTCAACATTTCCATAGCCCTTTTGATATCAAACCATCTACCTTGTCTCGAAAAAGTTGAGGCCAGGGCCCCGATTAGGTGGCTTTTTGTCTAAAGATTTTGGAATAGCAAAGGAACAATTAATGATCAGCCAGGGCGAACCATTGCAAGTTTGTGTTTCTGCAAGAATTTTCATAACGAGGGTTTCTATGAGTTAGGGTTTTTGAGCCCTGTTGTGATCCATTGTCTATGTATTTTCTCCATGGGAGAGCCCAATTTGCATTGCAAGCTTTCTTCACATTTTGTTATTCAACTTATTCTAGACAAAATCCATGGTAGGGTGTTTTTTTTTATCTTAAATAGTATATTAAAGGTTAACTTTTCACAAAAAGAAGCATTGTATTTGATTACTAGAAGGATAAACCATGTTTTTGGTTGGGTTATCCTAGACAAAATCCATGGTAGCCTGGTGTTTTTTTTTATCTTAAATAGTATGTTAAAGGTTAACTTTTCACAAAAGGTTAACTTTTCACAAAAGGAAGCATTGTATTTGATTACTAGAAGGATAAACCATGTTTTTGGTTGGGTTATCCTAGACAAAATCCATGGTAGTCTGGTGTTTTTTTTTATCTTAAATAGTATGTTAAAGGCTAACTTTTCACAAAAGGAAGCATTGTATTTGATTACTAGAAATATAAACCATATTCTTGGTTGGGATAGCTTAGCCATTTTAAAGATGCAATCCAAAAGAAAATGCATCCTCCTTTAGAAAAGGAAGATTTCAAAACTAAATGCATCAATGTCTTACGAGTTCATTTGCAAGATATCAATGATCACTTCATCAACAACTATAAGAAAATTGTTGTAGAAATTTTTCTGGATTAAACTGTGTATGAGGTTTCAAAATGTCTAATGTTTAGAGTGGACATTCCATCCATCTTGAGAGACATAAAAACTCTTATGGTGGAAAATAGTGTGTTGAGGTTTGTATTTATAGATTAAGAGAGGAAGGGTAGGAAAGAGGGAAATAGATGAAAATAGCTATTGAGAAGAAATGTAGATAAAACAAAAATAATAAGAATGAAAAATAATATTAAAGAATTAAAATAAACCTTAAGATAACCAAGTTGATGAAAATAAAATAAAGAAGGAAAAAAAAAATTGAAAATGAGAAGCATTGAATTAAATTAAAAATGGATTAACTCTCAGATGAAATGAATTAAAATTAAATTTTAATAAAATAAAATGAAAAGAATTCAAATGAATAGAATTCAAATTCAAATTCAAATTCAAATATATAAGGATATGAATTAGGAAGAACAAGAGAAGACCCTCATGCAATTGGAAAATGAGGTGAGGAGCTTACATAGAGATCAGAGAAATTAAGAGAAATGAAGCGAGGAAGGGAGCAGGAAGAAGCCGAAGATGAAGAGAGGAAGGGAAGGCTGGATACGAATTGGAACAAAAATTAGAATGACTGGAACAAGATTTAGAGGGAGGAAGATTAATGGTCCAGGTGATGAATGGTCGGTTTCCATGATTGGCTCAACTTATAGCCATCTTCGTGGTTGAAGTTGTTAGGGTGCTTTTTATATTTCCAGGGATTTGTGAATGATCCAGGAGGAGTAATGTGGGGAAGAGGCTAATATTTTGGTTTGGTCAAAGAAAATAAGGTGTTTGGAGTTAAAAAAGTGTTTCGCAACAACTAATTTGGAAACACAGTTGTAGGTGGTATCATGTATATGTTCTTTTATCCAGGATTTAAAGGTTCTACCAGTTTGACCTATGTAATATTTCTCACAAGATCAAGGAATTTGGTAAACACCTGGGCAAATAATCGAGTCGGTTTTATCTTTAGCGGATCTAAAAAGTTGTTTAAAGGTTTTGAAGGGTTTGAAAACAGTTTTTATATTCTTCTTAGCTAAAAGTTTCGAGATCTGATTGGTGATGCCCTGGATATAAGGCAGAGAAATGAGATTGTGAGGAGGGGCGGAGGGAGACGTGATTTTAGGTTTAGGGTTAGGGTTATTGGCTAAGCAGAAAGATTAGTTGATTTGAGTGAGAGAGTAACCATTGGAAAAAAGGTTTTTAGTTAGGTGGGCCTTTTATTTTGTAAGGAACTGAGGGGGCAAAATGTAGAGGGCTTGAGTAACTAAGGTTTTTAGGACAACGAATTTTTGAGATGGATGATGGTGGGAATTGGGATTAAGGTATTTTTCATTGTGATTTTTCTTCCTATAGACTTGATGGGAGGGGGATCCATCATGAAGACGAGAAATGAGAACTTATATGAAGGGGATAGAGTTGTGTTTTGGGTCTCCATATTGAATTGAATGTGGGGGGATAAGTTATTAATATTATTGAGAAAGGAGGTCAAGTTGGTATCACCATGAGGCCAGATGAAAAACATGCCATCTACAAATCGAAACCAACATTTTGATTTAAGTTGAAAGCTACTAAGGGCTAAAGATTTGAAATGCTCCATGAATATAAGAAAATTGTTTCGATCAATATATTCAATGGGTTTTGACCATCAAATTAATAACTTTGATCAGACAGATAAAACCCAAGTAGACTCCAACATACACAATAAGTCTTTATTATAAAGGCTTCTTTATTATTTTAAGTTTCATAATCCAAATTCCCATAAGAAGGTTGGGAATGTGGGACCATGGTTTTGGAATAGAGATGACCTCCACTTTGAACCACATTTCCTTGAATTTAATAGTGCTTCAATGTCTATTTCCTCAAAATCAGTTTGGTAATAGTTTTATTTGTTCACTATCAATTATGTGCCTCAACCAAGCACCAAAGAATGTGCCTCATACATATGTCACCATATACCAAGTGTATACCTCAACGATGTACCAACATCACAAAGATGTGCCTATAGCACCCATATACAAAGGTACCATAACATCACTCAACCATGTAGCCAAGATGTACTTCAAACCATGTGCCTCAAGTATGTTCCAACATCCATAAACCATGTACCAAGAGATGTACCTCAACCATATACCATATAACTCATGATATGTCTCAATCATGCCATAGACCAAGTACTATAGAATCAATGGTGTACCTCAACCAAGAACCAACATTACCAAACCTGCCTTAAGCATGTACCAAAAAATCCAATGCATGTATCTCAAACCTGTGTCATAACCTCATCAAGAAGTACCTCAAACATACATAAATATTGCCAAGAAATGTAACTCATCCATGTACCAAACATATGCCTCACACCATGCACATAATATGTTCCTCAAGCATGTGCTAATGTCTCGAAAAGATACCAAAGACATGCCTCAAGCATGCACGATAAAATCACCAACATATAACCCTCAAAATATGCATATAGACATACCTTTAAACCTATAGTCACCCTATTGTATCAAATCTCAAACATACATACCTTTCTGGGCATCAACAACCTAGTACTATTACAATATTTAGACACTTAGGAGTTAAATAAGATCTACTTGGTCTAATGTGTCATTTTGTAAAAGTGTGTTTCTTAGTGTATTTATTTAGTATGCATTAGTATGCATTTGTAGTTATGAAATCCGACATCCGCGATATGTTCCCGGCATAGAGTGATCTGACGGTTCATATTCTCCTCAATCTTAAAGACTACATTCATCCATGGATTAACACTCGATTAGTCCATGATGTCTATTTAAAGATCATGGAGGGTCATTTATCAATGATCAATAGTGAGAAAATCTCTAGTAAAATATATTTGTAATCTTTTTTTTCATTAATAAATTGCTCCAAGTGTCCACGTTGGCTAGGGCCGTGGATGTTTCCCCATGGGGGTTTTACCACATCAAAATATCAGTGTGTTGATATTTGATCTAGTTGTGTGAGTGGTTATTGAAGGTGTTTGTCCTCTGTTGGAATACATGTGTTGTTGAACATAGTATCAAAGTCTATTTGAAGACCCGCTCCCATTGTAGATTGAGATCGTGAATTTGAGTTTCCTCATCTCTAATTTCTTCCATTTCCATACATTTATGAGATTACAGGATTGTTCCATTGCATCCAAAGAACTCTTTTCAGTTAGAATTGATTTTTTTTTTACTTGAAAAGGTTTATGTTTTCCCAAGATACAACCATTTCAGACAAATTTGGAGGTATAAAGCCTGAATACGCCCCTTTTAAATTTTTTGCAGAGTATTATTTTGGTTTTCTATTTTTTTTTTCTGGGTTGATAATATTTTAGATCTGCGTATGCTCTTTTCCCCGTACCCTGTGCAATCTCGAAAAATCAGAAACAGATCAGAAAAAGACTCATTTTCCAGGTAAGCTAATCGAGATCTAACCTTTGTTGTCATTGAGAAGAGAAAACAAATTCTAGTGTGAAAAGAGTTTTTTTTTAGCATTCTCACCAAGGCCATCTTCAACAAAAACCTTTGTTGTCATCGAGAAGAATTTTTTTTTTCTTCTGTAAAAATAGGTTTTTTTTAGCACGCTCTCCAACAACAAAAACAACAACAACAATCCTCCTTCTAAACAACACAATATGTTTTGTTAGCTCACTTGGTTAAAAGTTTCCTTATTAAGTAAGAGGTCTTGAGTTCAATTTTTGTTATTTCCTTTTTAAGTTCATGCATCCATTGTAAAGTGTATTTCACTTCAAGTATAAAAGTGAATCACTATAAGTAGTTTTAATATTTTATTTTAAAGTTATTTATTTTGCATGCAACTTTCTTTTATAAAGTAAGTTCATTGTAAAAGTCTTCTTTTTATAAAAGTGGGTCACTTCATAAACCAACTTATTTGTAAAAGTGAGGGCATAACTTGTTAGGATATTTAAAAACTTAGGAGTTAATTAAGATCTACTTGGTCTAATGTGTCGTTAGGTAAAAGTGTCTTTATTTAGTATGCATTAGTATGCATTTGTAGTTAGGAAATCTGACGGTCATGATGTGTTCCCGACATAGAGTGATCTGACGGTTCATATTCTCATCGATCTTAATGGCCATTGATATGTGGCTTAGCACCTGATTGGTCCATGATCTCTATTTAAAGAGAACGAAGGGTCATTTTTTGATGATTGGCTGTGAGAAACTCTCTTGTAAAATCTCTTTGTAATCTTTTTATTTTACATTAATAAACTGCTCGAAATGGCCGCATTGGTTGGGGCCATGGATGTTTCCTCGTAGGGGTTTTACCACGTCAAAACATCGGTGTGTTGATCTTTTATCTGGTTGTGTGAGTGGTTACTAAACGTGTTCATCCTCTTTTCTAATACCTGTGTTGTCGAACATGGTATCAGAGCTTGTTTGAATACCTGCTCCTATTGTAGATCGAGATCGTCAAGCCGAGTTGTCTCATATTTGTTTTCTGCAATTTTCATACATTTTTGGGCTGAGAGGATTATTCCATTGCGTATGGAGCACTCGTTTCATTTAGGAATGTTTTTTCGTTTCACTTGAAAAGATTTATGTTTTCCCAAGATACAACCATTTCAACTAGATCTGGGGGTATAAGGCCTGAATACGCCCTTTTAAAAAAAAATTCATAGTATTATTTCAGTTTTATTTTGGTTTTATATTGTTTGTTTCTAGGTTGCTACTCTTTTAGATCTGTGTATTCTCTTTTCCTTGTGCCCTATGCGATCTTGCAAAATCAGAAACAAATAGGAAAAAATACATTTTCTGGGTAAGCTAATCAAGATGTAACCCTTCTTGTCATCGAAAAGTGAAATTTTTTTCTTGTGTGAAAAGAGTTATTTTTAGAAGCCTCTCCAAGACCATCTTCCACAACAACAACACCAACACCCCCAATCATCTTGCTAAACAATAAATATGTTTTTCTAGCCCATTTGGTCAAAAGGTTCCTTATTGAGTAAGAGGTCTTGAGTCACTTCATGTTTTTGTTTTATAAAGTAACTTCATTGTAAAAGTGAACCCCACTTATTTTTATAAAAGTGAGTCACTTCATAAAGAAACTTACACCATCACGTGGTCCTTTGGTTACCATTTATGCATTTTTTAAAAGGGCATAACTTTCGCATCCGAAGTCCATCTTCAGTGTCATTTTTTTTAAAACCGTCTAATTTTCCAAGATCTTTCCATCCAGATCATTAGTTTTAGTTTTTAAAACCATATTATATACATATTTAATATGAATTCTTCAAGTAATATTTTTCTTACCAACACCAACTACTTCGAATGGAAATCTCATGTGGATGATTTATTAAGAAGTAAAGGCTTGTATCGGATTACCTTGGAAAAGGAAATAGAACCTATTGATGCTGATAAGAAATTCAAATGGGCTAATAGGAATGACAA
The DNA here is from genome assembly GCA_000966675.3 of Picea glauca. Taxonomy (NCBI): domain Eukaryota; kingdom Viridiplantae; phylum Streptophyta; class Pinopsida; order Pinales; family Pinaceae; genus Picea; species Picea glauca. The sequence continues at coordinate 657,841 of JZKD02S1684841.1, read as the reverse complement.
ATCATGTGGACTAATTGTAATTTCCATCTCTCTTCATTTAAGGTTCCACCTTCAAAAAATTGATAAACCCGATGAAGCTTGGGAAAAGATTTAATTTGTGTTTGGTAAACACAATATTATTCAAGCACAATAGTTAGAAAATCAAGTATTGACTTTAAATCCAAGTGATTTTTCTTGCATTGAAGACTATCTATCTAAGTTTAAAACATTCCTAACTTTATGTGAATAATGTAGGATAAAGATGGATGAAGAGCATTGCATCTATCTTATTGTTTCTAAGCTAGGTAGTGCATCCTCAGTGTTTGCATCTACCTTTTATGCCATGAAAGAGACTCTAGGGACAGCTTATAAAAAAACCACTCTTGAGTCCTTTTGTGATGTTTTGATTAGAGATCAAGATAAGCTTGTACAACTTGGAGTGATCAACAATGTAGGTACCTCCAACAAAGCCTTAGTCGTCCATCAGAAATATAAACCCAAGAATCCCAAGAAGCAAACATCCTCGCCACAACAAGCAAGCAACATAAGGGTCCCAAACCCACTTCAACAACTTCCGCTCCTAATGGTGACAAAGGAGAAAAATATAAACATAAGAAGACTGATAGACATTGCAACTTTTGTGGTAAAGATGGTCTTGATGAGCCCAATTTTTTCAAGAAGATGGAAGCTTTAGAAGTAGTGATGAAGAAGCACAACATTAGTATTGATTCTACTTCTTCTTCTTCTTCTCATGGACATGCACTTTCTACTTTTGGTTTCTCCTTCAATACAACTTCTACTTCTTCTTCTGATGAGTGGCTTATTGATTCTAGAGCATCTTATCATATGACTAAGGATAAAGGCATATTTTCTTCTCTAAATGAATGTAACACCAAGAAAATATTTGTTGGTGATGATAGAGCTCTTAATGTTGAAGGGTTTGGAATAGTTCAAGTACAAAATGGTCATTTCAAAGATGTATTATTTGTTCCAAGTATTTCTTGTAACCTTCTATCATTATATCAAATCACTCATTCAGGTGAAGGTAAAACCCTAGAGTTTTCACCTCACCAAGTTGTAATCAAGGATATAAAATATCCTAAGCATGTTCTTGCAACTATAATTGATTACCAGGTTGTACAAGTTTGACAACTTTGGTTCATCATATTTTCCATTAGTTTTTGTTGCTCATAGTGATGGCTTGAGAAAATGTTGGCATGAGCAGTTTGGTCATCTAAACAATCACTCATTGCAACAACTATGTAATCAACAAATGGTGATTTTTCTTCCTCCTGTTTCATGCAAAGATGGTGTTTGTGCCATATGTGTTCTCGGAAAACATCATCGGGATAGTTTTGACAAACATGCCTCTTGGAACGCCTCAGTCCCTTTGCAGCTTGTTCACAGTGATTTGTGTGGTCCACTTTCTCCTCCTTCTTTTTCTGGGTGCAAGTATTTCTTAAGTTTCATTGATGAGTTTTCTATATGTACTTGGGTTTACTTCTTAAAACTTAAGAGAGAATTTTTTGACAAGTTTTTGGCCTACAAGGCCCTTGTAGAAAATAAAATTAGACATCAAATTCAAAGGTTAACAACAGATAATGGAGGCAAATATGTCAACAATAATTTTACAAGTTACTACACTACACAGGGAATCCAAATGCAACACATTGTTCCATATACACCACAAAAAAATGGTGTTGTTGAGAGAAAGAACCTCACATTAAAATAAATGGTTATTTGTGTGATCCATTCTATGGGATTAAGTCTAAAGTATTGGGCGAAAGCCATCATCTATGCAAATTAAATAGTAAATCACACTCCCACAAAGGATCTTAAAAATATAACACTGGAAGAAGCTTAAACTAAAATTAAACCAGATGTAAGTCACTTATGTGTATTTGGCAGTATAGCATGGGCTCACATTCCTGATGAGAAAAGGAAAGCATTGTAGCCTAAAAGTGAGAAGTGTATATTTGTTAGTTATTCTAAAGATGTAAAAGGTTATAGACTTCTTCAACCACATTGTAATGAAATTATTATTAAAAGATATGCTAAATTTGATGAAAATATCTTGTCCTGGGAACCTAATTTGGTGTTTGTGTCTTATTTGTCCTGCGAGCCTAATTCAACGTTTGTGCCTTCTTCGACCTACGAGCCATCATCGAAGTTTGTGCCTTATTTTGTTCTTGGTTATTATTTAGATGATGACACTGAGGTTGAAAATCCACCTCCGCATGCTCACCATCCTCCAAATGAGTCCTTTGAATCTAAACCAACACCAACACTAGCTCCACTGCTTCCTAGAAGGGTCTGTTCAGCACGAGAAGTAGTTGGTGATCTTGTCGGTCATCCTTCAAATCAACGTCGGACATGTTCATAGTTCCAACAAGCCTCTTCTATTTTGTCTCAATTTTTAGAGACTTGTGATCCAGAGACATTTGCAGAAGCTTCAGGTCATCCAGATTGGGATACAACAATGAATGAAGAGTATCGTTCTTTAATGGAAAATGATACTTGGGATCTTGTAACTCTTCCAAAAGGAATAAAACTTTTCAGATGTAAATGATTCTACAAAACTAAGTATGCATCAAATGGAAGTGTTGAAAGACACAAGGCTCAGTTAGTTGCCAAAGGATTTTCCCAAGTTGAAGGAATTTGACTATAATGAAACATTTTCCCCTATAGCCAAAATGAATTCCATCTTCCTTGTTCTTTCCCTTGTCAGATAATTGTCTTAGGTTGATGGAAAATTGGTATGGATTGTTGGTTTTCATTTATGTCAACCATTGGAGAGTGATATTGTATATTTATGTCAACCTATATTTATGCAGCACAAAGGTTTGGGTAATGGACCCAAGTTTGTTTGATGTATAACGATATGAGTTTTAATATATTTGAAGGTAAGAATATTCTATATGGATAGTACATTTCATGCTATTTCTAGTGGTATGTGGAATGTCACATAACTCCTCATGGTTAGAGAGTTATGGCCATGTGAAGTTGGAGAACCCAGGTTTGGGTAATGGACCCAAGTTTGTTTGATGGATAATGGTACACATTTTGATATATTTGCAGTAAAGACTATTCTATATGGATAGTACATTTCATTCCATTTCCATTCGTATGTGGAACAACACATAACTCCTCACGTTTAGGGAGTTATGGCCATGTGAAATTGGAGAACCCTCATGAGTCATCTAGAAGCCCCAAAAAGTCAAAGTAGTCAAAGTGTTTGCAAAGAAGAAATTATTTAAATAACAAAGTGAAGTGATGAGTGTACTATAAATCAAAGTGGATACAAAATAAATTATTTAAATAATAAATTAAATGGAGAAATTACTAAGTAGACAAGTGGTTAGAAGTGGGTTAACCCTAAAATAAGGAAAGTGGGTTAATATGGTTAAAAGGTAACCCCTTAAGGAAGCTACATGAAAGTATAAATACGAGGCAAGACTCTCTCATTTTAATCACACTTGAGCATATTGAATATCTACAGGTGACAGAGGTAACCAAAGAATATCTAAGCCTAATTTCATAGGGAAGGTGAAGTAAAGAAAGCCGAAATTCAAGGGAGGATAAATTCTTTTGATGATGCTTTCTAAGGTATGTTATTTACAAGTCATCTCACCATTTTCGAAATAAAAAAATTTCTCGAATGATTCAGACTATGAAATTGGGATGTAGTTGAGGAAACATATCAAGTATATTTGGTACAAATTTCATCTTGTGGGTCGTTGTATTTTTGGAGTTACACTCCATGGAAAATAGGGTTTGTGGCTAGTCCTGAAACTAGTCTAAAACAGGTGTTTTGAGTAAAAACATCATAAAGTATTCATAACATATACAAATTTAGTAAGACCAAATGTGTTGGTTAGAGTACAGTCTGTATTATTCGGAGTACAATTTTCAGATTCATACAACAAATATCCTGTGTGAGGCACTCTCTACACATTTTCTCTCTAGAATAAGCCAAAATTCAACATGGTATGCCATTTTTTCTATAACTCATTTTATGAGAGGTTCCAAGTAGTGACACCTAGAGGAATTGCATGAAAAAAAATGAAGAACATTGTGTACTATTTTTATATCTTTATTCATTACAAGTACATAGTTATGATTATTTCAATTTAGGTTTGTTGACTAATCCAAACCTAGTCATGTGAGACTAAAGTAAAGTTTGATGAAAATGCTAGTCTCTTATTGTTAAAGTTAAGGAAGGTTTGTATGTATGTGATCATATACATTGGGTCTATTACAGAGTTACAAATCATATTTGTATGATGAAATTTATAAGGGCTTTTAGTTGAGGTACATGTTGGGTACATGGTTGAGACAAGTAGTTGATGAGTTGACACATACATGAGGTGTATAGTTGATGATGCTGGTACATATTGATGAGTCATAGTTGATGAGTAGTTGATACATGATTGGTGCCTACTTGGTACATGGTTGGAGGAACTTGTTAGTATTATTTTGGACATATGGTTTATGGATGATAATGCTACATTGATATAACACTTTCATTTTATGATGAAAAAGGATTAAATTTCTCTATTACTGATTCACCCCCCCCTCTTAGTAATCCAACAATTGGTATCAGAGCCGATTCCTTCAGGAAATCGTTTAACCACTAGAAGGAGATCATGGATTATTATGAGAATGGAGTACCAATGTTTAATGGTGAGAATGGTTTTAAGTATGACATGTGGAGAAAAAGGATGAAAGTATTTTTACAGGCACAGGGACATTATATTTGGCTATTAGTTGTTGCATCCAAGAAGGAATTGAAGAAGAATAAAAAAATAGCAATGGATTTCATCTGGGAAGGATTACCTAATCCGGTAAGAGAAAAGATTGGTAAATGTTCATCAGCCAAAGCTTTGGGATAAGTTACATGACATATATTCTTCACCCATCGCAGATTCAGAAAATGCCAAAGAAGATGAAGATACAGATCAAGAAGAATTATGTTCATCATGTCAAACAGATTTAGAATATAAAGAGTATATAATCACCAGAGGTATGTTGTTTTTCCTTAATTGTGAAAAATGTGGACATCTTGAAATAGAATGCCATGAAGGAAATGAGACAAAAAAACTAATTGCAAAGGAAGCAAATTATGAATCAAAATTTATTAGTGTTTTAGATGAACTAAAATAAGAAAACAAATCACTCAAGAAATAATTGATGAAACAAAAGGAAAGTGTTCACATTTTTGAAGAATCCCAATAGGTCATTGAGAACTTAAGAACTCAGCTAGAAGAAGCCATAAAGATCGAAGAAAATCCTGAATACCAAAAGCTGTATTTGGAAGCCAACATAGAAGAATAGGAGGAAGAAGAAATGAGAGACAAGATATTGACATATCATATTAAAGAATGAACTAATGATCTAAACTAGCTTGAGGTAGACTTTGGTCAAGAGGAGAAAAGACTTGAAGGATAAATAATCACATTAAAAATTAAGCTTGAAGAAGTGAAAAGAATAGAAGAAGTCATGAAGTCTCAGATAATGAAGAAAGAAGAAGAGGTTGAGAAGCTTGAAAAATAATTTGTCACATTGAGAAGTAAAATTGTCAAGATCAATAAGAACGTTGAAGAGATAGAAACATCCACATCAGTTATAGATAATGAAGAGAAGCACTCTAGGTTGCTAGAAAAAAAGAACGAAGAAAATAGAAAGAGTTATGAAGAAGTACTCAAAGGAAGGAATCATGGTCAACCAGAATCATAGAAAACTATTGAAGATACATCTTCAAGAAGACCATTCATGTTCAAGCCACAAAGAAGCTTCAATCATGATCATGATCAGTCAAGGAAAAAAATCAGAAGGACGACACCACAAAGGAGATCATTCACTCCCAGGTATGCAAATTTATTTTATGGCAATTATTTTTATTGTATTAACTTTGGACATAAGCTTGCAAATTGTAGGGATTATAAAAGAAATGTTCAAGAAAGAAATGCTTATGTGGCCCCATGTAACATTGAATGTTACAAATTTCATAACTATGGACACATAGCTAGTGATTGTAGAAGCATGATTGATACTTCCATGAAAGAGAACAATGATATAATATGTAATAAAGTGTGGATAAGAAAACATGAAGAACAGGTGAACAAAGACCAGGTCTCATAGATCGAAAGATTGGCAATAAAAAGGGATGAAGAAAATTCTATAAAGAAAAAGAAAGATGTCAGATACATAAAGTTTTGGAAAATAACTGAAAGAAAATAAAGACATGTAAATAAGGAACAGGTTCAAGAGATTGTACTTTTAGGAATTGTAGTGAAATATGAATCCACAAACAGAAAGAAAGAAGTCAGAGCTCAGAGAAATGATGAATCTACCAATAAAGATGATGATGAATCTACCAATAAAGATGATGATGAATACACATCAAAGCAGGAATTGTTCTGAGCCATCCGACTTACAGAATCCCAGGTAATATGAATATTAGACAGGGGGAGTCTATGCGATAGATGTGACATACCAAAGAACCATCCTTCAAGAAACTTGCAGACTTTGAGAAGAATGATCTAGAGAAGTCAGTTAGTAGAAGTATAGTTTGATAGATTAATCAAGAATTCATGATAGTATAGTGATAAATGGGTCAACATTGTGGACAGTTTCGCAAGTAGAGTCTTGGAAAGTATGGACAGAGATGGATTCGTAAGAATACTTAGTAGGTTTGGAAAGATATATGACAGTGGACGATAGCATGGATTCATAGATTGGTTCAGAGAGTGGTTCAGAGACAAAGGAACATTATCATAATGGATGATAATTACATAGGAAATGGCCCGAACAATGCTAATGGATTCCAAATTGACAGATATTTTTTGGACACATGCAGTGCATACAATAGTTCACATTCAAAACAGAGTAATTCTCAGAAACAACAATGACAAAACACCCTACGAACTATGGAAAGGAAGCACAAATAACAACCTCTACATCAAGGTAACTCAAGGTAGCATTTTATTAATTGAAATTTATGTTTATGATATTGTTTTGGAAGTACTAATGACAGGTTAGGCCAAAAATTGGCAAAAGATATGCAGAATGAATTTGAAATTTCATTACTTGGAGAAATATCCTTTTTTTTGGGTCTTCAGATATGTCAAAGAAACCAAGGAATTTTTATTTCTCAAACCAAGTATATCAGAGAAATGCTAAATAGGTTCAGAATTGAAGCTTGCAAACTAGTTACCACTCCTATGCAAACCAGTTGCAAGTTGAGCAAATATGATGATTCAATGTCTACAGACCAAAGGAAATACAGGTCAATGATTGGAAGCTTACTGTTGGACACACCTACCACACTTAGAGGGGGGGTGAATGAGTGTGGGGCTCTTTTTCCCAAAACTGCCCTCTTGCACAAAAACTCATCAATTAGCATTCAACATTTATT
>JZKD02S1684841.1:613794-636994 GCA_000966675.3 Picea glauca | reverse complement strand
TAGGGTTGTTGACTAATCCAAAATTAGTCATGTGAGACTAAAGTAAAGTTTGATGAAAATGCTAGTCTATTGTTGTTAAAGTTAAGGAAGGTTTGCAGGTATGTGATCATATACATGAGGTCTATTACATAGCTACAAATAATATTTGGATGATTAAATTGATGAGGGATTTTGGTTGAGGTACATGTTGGGTACATGGTTGAGACAAGTAGTTGATGAGTTAACACATACATGAGGTGTATAGTTGATTATGTTGGTACATATTGATGAGTCATAGTTGATGAGTAGTTGATACATGATTGGTACATACTTGGTACATGGTTGGAGGCACTTGTTAGTAGTATTGTTGACATATGGTTTATGGATGATAATGCTACATTGATATAACACTTGAATTTTATGGTGAAAAATGATTAAATTTCTCTATTATTGATTCACCCCCCCTCTTAGTAATCCAACAACCCTTGTTGCCTCACATAAATGGGAGGTCCATCAGATGGATGTTAAATCCACTTTCTTGCATGGAGATTTTCAAGAAGAAATCTACATGGAACAACCTCCTAGCTATGTCCAGAATGACTCTAGCCTTGTTTGTTTCCTTAAGAATTCTCTTTATGGTCTTAAGCAAGCTCCTCAGGCTTGGTATGCCAAAATGGATAGCTTTCTTATTGCTACTAAATTCTCTAGATTCCATTTTGATCCTAATTTATATACCAAGAAAGTAGGAAGCCATATCATAATCCTTTTCCTTTATGTTGATGACCTTATCCTTAATGGTAGTGACTCAAAACTTTTAAACCGTGTGAAAACCAACCTTAAGAAGACATTTTAAATGATATACTTAGGCTTTTTGCACTATTTCCTTGGCCTCCAAGTTTTGCAAACCAATGAAGGAATTTTATTTCCCAATATAAGTATGCTTGTTACCTTCTTCATCTCTTTCACATGGATGATTGTAAACCAACCCCTTCTCTCTTCCAGTCTGGAGTCAAGCTTGTTGCCACCTGTACTTCTTGCGAAGTTGATTCCACCTTATACCATCAGTTAGTTGGTATCCTATTATACTTGACTCATACTCATCCTGATATTTCCTTTGTTGTTGTTCTTGTTGCCTGGTATATGCAAACACCCCATGAAATCCACTGTAAAGAAGATAAAATGATACTTCACAATGTCCATGGTATAGTTTAGTTCGGGATACATTATAGTTCAGGGGAGGATCCTTTATTGGTTGGTTTCACTGATTCAGATTGTGTCAGCAAATCTGATGATTTGAAGTGTACTGCAGGTTATGTTTTCATCCTTAGTTTAGGACCTCTCACTTGGGCTTGTAAGAAACAACAATCTATTGCACTCTCTTTAGCAGAATAAGAGTACCGAGAAACGGTAAATGCAAGTCAGGAAACCTTATGGCTTCGATAGATTATTTCAGAGTTTGGATTCCAGCAACAACATCCCACTAGCCTTTGATGTGACAATCAAAGTGTCATCAAGATCGCCAAATACCCAGTTCAACATCAATGCAACAAACACATCAAGCTACACATGAACTTTATCATAAAGTTGATTCATGATCAAGTTATTGAAGTGCTCTTTTTCCCTACAGAAGATCAAGTTGCAGACATTTTCACAAAGTCTCTTAGAGAAGAGAAGTTTTCCAAACTTCGATCTATGTTAGGAGTTCAGGAAATTGTCATCAAGGGGGGATAGGCTCTAATGTCTCCTTCCTTCTCCTATTGTGTCCCCATTATAAATCCTTCAATACTATACCAAGTAATTGTTATTAAGGGGGGTTGTTAGGATATTTAGACACTTAGGAGTTAGTTAATATATACTTGGTCTAATGTGTCGTTAAATAAAAGTGTGTCTCTTAGTGTGTTTCTTTAGTATGCATTAGTATGCATTTGTAGTTAGGAAATCTGACAGTCACGATATGTTCTCGACATAGAGTGATCCGACGGTTCATATTCTCCTCGATCTTAACGACCATTGATCCATGGATTAACACCTAATTGGTCCATTATCTCTATTTAAAGAGCATATGGGTTCATTTTTTGATAATCGATTGTGAGAAACTCTCTTGTAAAATCTCTCTATAATCTTTTTCTTTTACATTAATAAACTACTCCAAGTGGTCGCATTGGTTGGGTCTGTGGATGTTTCCCCATAGGGGTTTTACTACGTCAAAACATCGGTGTGTTGATATTTGATCTGGTTGTGTGAGTTGTTAGTGAAGGTATTCATCCTTTGTTGGAATACCCGTGTTTTTGAATATAACATTCACATCTGAAGTCCATTTTCAGTGTCATTTTTTTAAAACCTCCTAATTTTTCGAGATCTTTCCATCAAGATCATTAGTTTCAATTTTAAATCAACATTATTTTCATATTTAATATGGCTTCTTCCAGTGATATTTTTCTTACCAACACCAACTACCTCTAATGGAAATTCCACGTGGAGGATTTATTAATAAATAAAGGCATGTACCAGATTACCTTGAAAAAGGAGAAAGAACCCACTGATGATGAGAAGAAAGTCAAATGGGATAATAGGAATGATGAAGCACATGGACTGATTAGAATATCCATCTCTCTTGATTTAAGGTTCCACCTTTAATAAATTAAAGACCTTGATGAAGCTTAGGAAAATCTTGAATCTACGTTTGGTAAACACACTATTATTCGAGCACATCATTTAGAAAATCAAATATTGAATTTAAGTCCAAATGATTTTTATTTCATTAAAGACTATCTTTCTAAGTTTAAAACACATATAATTTTATGTGAAGAGTGTAACATAAAGCTGGAGGAAGAGCGTTGCATCTATATTATTATTTATAAGATAGGTAGTGCATATTTTGTGTTTTTATCTACCTTTTATTCCATGAGAGAGGCTCTAGGGAACTATTATAAAAAACCCACTCTTGAGTCCTATTGTGATACTTTGATTAGAGAGTAAGATAATCTTGTACAACTTGGAGTGATCATCACTACAGGTAACTCCAATAAAAAATTAATTGCCCAACATAATGATAGACCTGAGAATCCAAAGAATCAACATTCTCACCACAACAACAAGCAAAATAGGGGTCCCGAACCCACTTAGACATATTCAACTCCTAATGGTGACAAAGGAGAAAAATCTAAAAAATAAGAAGACTGACAAACATTGCAACTTTTGTGGTAAATATGGTCATGATGAGTCCAAATGTTTCAAGAAGATGGTAGCTTTAGCAGCAATGATGAAGAATCACAACATCAGTATTGATTCGACTACTTCTTCTTCTCATGGACATGCACTTTCTGCTTCTAGTTTATCCTTCAATGAAACTTCTACTTCTTCTTCTGATGAGTGGCATATTGATTCTAGAGCATCTTACCATATGGATAAGGAGAAAGCCATATTTTCTACTCTTAATGAATGTAACACCAAGAGAATATTTTTTGGTGATGATAGATCTCATAGAGTTGTAGGATCTGGAATAGTTCAAGTAGATAATGGTCATTTAAATGATGTATTATGTGTTCCAAGTATTTCCTATAACCTTATATGAGTATATCAAATCACTCATTCATGTAAAGGTAAAGTCGTAGAGTTTTCACCTCACCAAGTGTTAATCAAGGATCTAAAATATCTGCAGCATGTTCTTGCAACTGAAATTGTTGATGATATTACCAGGTTGTACAAGATTGAAAACTTTGGGTCATCATATTTTCCATCAAATTTTGTTGCTCATAGCAATGACTTGAGAAAACTTTGGCATGAATGGTTTGTTCATCTAAACTAAATCTTATTGCATAAACTATGTAATCAATAGATGGTGACTGGTCTTCCTCTTGTTTCATGCAGAGATGGTGTTTGTATCGGTTGTGTTCTCGACAAACATCATTGGGACATTTTTGAAAAACGTGCCTCTTGGGACACCTCAATCCCTTTGCAACTTGTTCACAGTGACTTGTGTGATCCACTTTCTTCTCCTTCTTTTTCTAGGTGCAAGTATTTCTTAACTTTCATTGATGACTTTTCCATACGTACTTGGGTTTACTTATTAAAACTTAAGAGCGAAGTTTTTGAAAATTTTATGGCCTACAAGGCCCTTGTGGAAAAGCAATCTGAACATCAAATTCAAAGGTTAAGAACACATGATGATGTTGTTGAGAGAAAGAACCACACATTAAAAGAAATGGCTAATCGTATGATTCAATCTAAGGGATTAAGTCTAAAATATTGGGTGGAATCCATCCACTATGAAAATTACATAGTAAATCACACTCCCACAAAGTCTCTTAAAAACATAACAACGGAAGAATCTTGGACTAAAATTAAACCAGATGTAAGTCACTTTTGTGTATTTGGCAGTCTAGCATGAGCTCACATTCCTGATGAGAAAAGGAAAGCATTACAACCTAAAAGTGAGAAGTGTATATTTGTTGGTTATTTTGAAGATGTCAAAGGTTACATACTTCTTCAACCACATTGTAATGAAATTATTATTAGAAGATTGTTAATTTTGATGAAAATCTCTTGGACTACGATCCTAATTCAAAGATTGTACCTTCTTTGGCATGTGATCCATATTTGACATTTGTGCCTTCTTTTGTTCCTATTCTGGTTTCTTCTTTAGATGATGACAGTGAGGATGAAAATCCACCTCCTCCTACTCACCTTCCTCTAGATGAGTCCATTGAACCTAAACCAACACCAACACCATCGATTACTAGATGGGTTTGTTCAACACGAGAAGCATCTCATGATCTTGTCGATGGTCATTTAGATTAGTGTTAGAAACATTCAAAGTTCTAGCGAGACTCTTCTATTTTGGCTCAATTTTCGGAGACTTGTGATCTAGAGACATTGCAAAAGCTTTAGGTCATCCATATTGGAATACAACAATGAATGAAGAGTATCGTTATTTAATGGAAAATGATACTTGGGATATTGTACCTCTTCTGAAAGGAAGAAACCTTGTTAGATGTGAATGGGTATACATAACTAAGTATGCATCAAATGGAAGTGTTGAAATACACAAGGCTCAGTTAGTTTCCAAAGGAGTTTTCCAAGTTGAAGGAATTGACTACAATGAAACCTTTTCCCCTGTCTCCAAAATGAATTACATCCACTTTTTGCTTTCCATTGTTGCCTCACATAAATGTGAGGTCCATCAAATGGATGTTAAATATTTCTTCTTGCACGAGGATTTTCCAGAAAAAATCTACATGGAACAACCTCCTCTCTATGTCTAGCATGACTCTAGCCTTGTTTGTCACCTTAAGAAATATATTTATGGTCTTAAGAAAGCTCCCCGATCTTGGTATGGAAAAATGGAAAAATTTATTAATGACAACGGATTTTCCAGATGCCATTCTAATCCTAATATATATATACCAAGAAAGTAGGAAACCATATAATAATCCTTGTCCTTTATGTTGATGACCTTATCCTTACTGGTAGTGACTCAAAACTTTTAAGCCATGTGAAAACCATCTTTAAGAAGAAATTTGAAATGACATACTTAGGATTTTTTCAGTATTTCCTTGGCCTCCAAGTTTTGCAAACCAAGAAAGGAATTTTTATTTCCAAGTCTAAGTATGTTTGTGACCATTTTCATCGCTTCCACGTGGAATATTGTAAAGAAACACCTTCTCCCTCCCAGTCTAGAGACAAGCTTGTTGCCACCTATAATTATCTCAAAGTTGATGACACTTTGTACTAGCAATTAGTTGGTAGCCTCTTATACTTGAATCATACCTTTCCTGGTCTTTCCTTTGATGTTGGTATTGTTTCCTAGTATATGCAAACACCCCATGAAATCCATTGGAAATCAGCTAAAAGAACACTTTGGTATGTCTGGGGTATAGTTTAGTTCAGGATACATTATATTTTAGGGGGGAATCATTTATTGATTGGATTCACTAATTAATATTGGGTTGGTGACCCTGACGATTAGAAGTCTATTGTAGGTTATGTTTTCATCATTGGTTCAGGATCTACCACTTGGTCCAATAAGAAACAACAAGCTATTGCACTTTCTTCAAAGCAGAGTATTGAGCAGCAATAAATGCAATTTAGTAAGTCTTTTGGCTTCAACAGATCCTTTCAAAGTTTGAATTCCAGCAACATCTGACCAATCTTTGGTGCGAAAATCATAGTACCATCAAGTTCTCCAAAGACCCAGTTCAACGTCAGCAAAGGAAACACATTGATCTACACATGCACTTCATTAGAAATCTTATTCATGATGAATTTATTGAAGTTATATTTTTCCCTATAGAAGATCAAGATGCAAACATTTTCACAAAGTCTCTTATAGAAGAGAAGTTTTTAAAACTTTGATCTATGTTAGGCATTCAAGAAGTTTTCATTAAGGGGGGATAGGCTCCAATGCCTCCTTCCTTCTCCTATTGTGTCACTATTATAAATCTTTCAATCTTATCCCAAGTTGTTCTTAAGGTGGGATGTTAGGATAATTAGACACTTAGGATTTAGTTAAGATATACTTGGTCTAATGTATCATTAGGTAAAAGTGTGTTTCTTAGTGTGTTTCTTTAGTATGCATTAGTATGCATTTGTAGTTACAAAATACGTTGGTCACGATATGTTCCTGACATAGATTAATATGATGATTCATATTCTCCTCAATCTTAATGGATACATGGATCTGTGGCTTAACACCCGATTGGTCCATGATCTCTATTTAAAGAGCATGGAGGGTCATTTGTCGATGATCAATTGTGAGAAAATCTCTTATAAAATCTCTCTGTAATATTTTTCTTCTTCATTAATAAATTGCACCAAGTGGCCATGTTGGTTGGAGCTATGGATGTTTACCTATAGGAGTTTTACCACATCAAAATAATGATGTGTTGATCTTTGATCTGGTTGTGTGAGTGGTTACTGAAGGAATTTTTCCTCTGTTGGAATACATGTGTTGTATAATATGTACACACATCATTTCTCAAATCTTCCTTAGCCTCATTGGACAAATACTGTCCTCATGCGGGGCCTCGCATGATGGGCATTAACTGATCCACGGTGGTGCCATGCAGGACACCAATAGTCTAACCTGCAAGGGTCACCCAAAATAGGGTTTCTCATAAACCCTCTCTCTCTTATACAACTCCGAGACATTCACCTTCACACTTCCTTCATTGTCTCAGACTCACTATAACAAATTCCCCAATAGATCACTTGTTCACTTAGAAGATATTCAATAAACTTGTGTGTGTGAATGTGGTTATGAGAGACTCCTTGATGTGTATTTATACTTTTTCAAAGTGACTTATTTCCTTAACTTTAGGGCCGACCTGTACTCCCTTGTTACAACCACTTTACCCTTTAATTAATGACTTGCAACTATTTAGGTCTTCTTAATCATTCTTCGGGGCTTCCAACTTCATGACCTCATAATCATAACTCCTCAACTGTGAGGAACTACGTGACATACCACCTACCATTGGAAATGAAATGATGATAAATATCCATATATGAGTGTGGTACCTACATTTACACTATCCTTCATGTCCTTATTCCTCAAACAATGTCGGGCTTCATAACCACACCTCTAGGGCTTCTTGTAGACTTCTTCAAATGCACCCATCACATCTATTGACATCAATGACAACAAACTTCTATTGAAATCAATGAAAACGATATTACCAACAATATCCCCCTTTGGCATTGATGGAAACACTCATACTCCCCCTGTGACCATTTATCCTCATATATCTCTTCCTAAGTTTCTCTCCTCATGTTTCTCTGCCCTTTTGACATCACTGGAAAATGGTATATCTCTTTGGGGTTTCTCCCCATGTCTTCATGCTTCTGATCTTTCTCTTCTGATATTTTTTTACTCCCCCTTTGACATCATGGGAGAAAAGGGTAACTCCCCCTATGAATATGTCTCCCCCTATCTTCATGCTTATGATATTTCTTAGATGATCTCTTTCTCTTATGATTTATCTCCCTTGACTTCTCTATAAGATATTGTGTCGATCAATGTGGGACTTCTTGTACTTTCTTCCTTTCCTCTCTTTCAGTGCTTCTTATCCATTGTGACTTCTTGTACTTAATTCATTTCCTCTATTTCGGTGCTTCTTATCCAGTGTTGCCTCTTCTTGTAATTCACTAACATATATAAAAAGAATTCAAAGTTACTTGAATTCAAATCTTCATGGCTTGTCAAGTTCACATCAATGACCATACTTTTCAAAAATTTCCCTTTGTTGATATAGCTTATGCTAACGGTTTATCTTCCCCTATTTTTTTGTGCCTTTCATTTCATTCCTTCTTATGACTAACTGATTTGACCTATCAATATACTTTAATCCACTTTCATATATATTTCTATACCTATCGAGGATCTCATGAATCCAACTCTGTCCACATGTCATAAATTGTCTAGGACTCTGCTACTAAATTATGTTATCACCCTATAATTTCCTAGGTTGAGGAGGAAATCGGAAAGGGTAACCACAGAACCTCTTTGAGTCAAAGATCTAGCCTTCCAAGACTCAAAAAGGGATCTCTCTGTCAGATTTAGATTTGTTTGAGTATGGGTCTTAGGCTAGCTATGCAGAATAGGATTTTTTTTTAGAGTTTTTGGTTGAGACCACAAAAAAGGACCATTGGGAAAAATGGAGTCAAGAGGTTAAGACGATAGATGAATGAATAACTAAGACAAAATGTGACCAAGAAGGATAATCATGTCAGTGGATCCTTTGAGCTCATAAAATGGGAAAAGAAGAATAGATTGAAATTCATTTCAAATGCAGAGCAGAGCTTATCTGAATTCTACATTTCAAACTTGGAAGAAAACATAAATATTGTTTCGAGCCAACAAAGGGTGTTAAGAAAAAATCCTACACATTATCTTCTCATAGACAATACAGAGAGAAAAAGCATGTGAAACAGGAAAATAACAAGTTACATCAGGGAAAAACTTCACCACTTAAACATGACACAAGAATTTGGAAATATAATGCCTTTGTATTCATTCATAAAAGTCACTTACATATTTTGAAACATTTCTATAGTGGATGGGGACATTCCCATGCCATCCTTCCCTGTCAGTCTAACCCTTTTGACTGTGGCCTCCATGGGCTTATATAATATTCATAAAGCAGTTTTAGATCCTCAAAATTATGAATATGCATGAAGAATATCCCACTATCATCGTTACCCACTTTCAGAGGTATGTCAATTGAAGATCCATATTTCTTTTTATTCGAGTTTGACATATTATGTAGAAGCTATAACAACTTAGACGATGCCCAAAAACTTAATCTCTTTCCTACTACAATGAAAGATTCAACCTTAAGATGGTTCATGAGCTTAGGATAAAGTACAATCCTCTCTTGGGATCAAATGAAAGACACATTTTTACTTAAATACCAAGACTATTGTAAGGATAATGTTAAAAACAACATTTTTAAAATGCAACAAACAGAAGATGAAAGCCCTGAAGACTACTTAGAAAGGTTCTTATACAACTATCAAAAGTAAAAATTATTCACCATAGACCCATCTATAGTAAGAATTGTATTCTTGAAAGGTCTCGGAGATGATTGCATAGAAGTTTTAAACTTGTTGAGTTTAGGAGATGTACACCAAAAGCCTTTTTCAGAAATTGTAGATTATTGTAGGAGATACTCAAGAGGACAAGCTAAAACAAGAAAAGGACCAAGAGATCCTTTTAGCAGAAATACAAAACAAATCTCAGGGACTGTCACCAGAACTGAGTTAGGAAACTTATTGGAGAACTTTAAAACAGACATCTTGAGCACAATCAGTAGCCAGTTAGATACTCTGAAACTGAAAAAGAAACAACAAGAAGAGGCTTCTTTAGCAATATTTTGTCATAGATGCCGAAAGAAGCACAGTGAGAAAGAATGCCCATTAAATTCCATATAAGTTTGTGGTCTGTGTACACTATAACACCCCACATCTGAGTGTCCAACCTTACTTGAGATACAATCCATGTATAGGAGAAAAGGATTCTCACAAGAACAACCATACCCTTCCAGAAGACCTTGGAGAGTCCAAAATCCCAATACATTTTATGATCCTAATGCACAATATCAACAACAACAATGGGGTCCTTCCCTAGTGACCTATCCACAATGGAAACCTCAGCAAACTCAACCTTGGAAACAAGGTTGGAGGGGACCTGTGTATGGAAATCCCTCTTACTCTACATATCCATAGTACCTTGCAAACATTTCCCAATTAATACCTGTATTCAACCCACCACAGATGCAATATTTACTCCCACCTCCTATACAACAGCAATTTACAACCCCCTTGAACCCTAATCAGCAGCAACAAGTATCTATAAATGCCAATCAACAACCAAAAAACCAAGCTTCCCACAATCCTCCGAGACCAACAACAATCCCTGCCCAGCTAGTCCCTAACCCCAATAATCGACCCACCCACCTTGTGCAGAATACAGAATTTGAAACCTTTCCCACCTATGAAATTCAACTACGATTGGGGAAAGTTGTAAACCAATAAGATCCTGCAGTAATAATTAAGGAAGAAAATGATAATAATTCTAAGGAAGAAAACACTCAAACCACCCCTGCAGAAGAAGAGGCCTCTCCTCCTATTCCAATCACTTCTCAGTCTGTATGAGTACCCCAACAAGTTAATCTCACACCTTACCCCGCAATACTATTAGTGAAGAAACCCGACCCACCCTTGCACAAAGATGTAGAAGATGAATTACAAAATGTGTGCATAAAAATACCTCTGCTACAAGCCATTAAGGATATCCCTATATACGCCAAAATCATAAGGGATCTTTGCATTAAGAAACTAGGAAGGAAGAAGAAGGAACTCCCCCTTGTTCAGGTAGTGGGACAATTATCTGAATTTATTTCTAAAATTCCATACAAATATAATGACCCTGAGAATCCAGTAGTCACTGTTGAAATTAATGGCATTTCTCTACCAAACAGACTCATTTATTTGGGTGCAACTATTAATGTAATTCTTTTTGACACTATGAAAAAGCTCCAAATCAACCAGTTAAGAACAACCCAAACCATGATCGAGTTGGCAAATAAGTCAGTCATTAGCCCTGCAGGAAGTCTAGATGATGTCACAGTCACTCTAGCTTCTTGGGAATATCCAGTGGAATTTTTAGTCATCTATTCTAAATCATCCTCCAAACCAGGAAACCCTGTGGTTTTTGGCCTCCCTTGGCTGGCCACAGTAGATGCCTTTATCAGTTGTCAGTCTAGTGAGATGACTATATCCAATGGCACACATAGCCAAAAACTTGTCCTCTTCCCTCCTGCCCAACTGACACAGGAAATACCTATTTGGTTAGAAAAACCTTATGGAGAGGAAGATTGCATCAGACCTCTATTAACACTTGAACAAGTAAGAAGAATACAAGAACAATCAAATGAACAATTCTTAATCTTATTATTGGCTGACACAAATTGCATTGAATACCCAAGGTCTTTTGCAGAATTGTCACATATCTTTAGTTTCAAATTTTAACAAACTTGGCACTCTCATATCACTCAATTATATACTTTATCACCAGCCTCCTCAGACAAGGAAGAAACTACTGAACTTGTTGATATTAGCCCAGGAAAACCTTTGTATATCAACTCTAGTTTGGAACCAGAACAAAAGACACAAGTGATTGAAATGCTCCAAAGACAATTTGATGCCTTTGCATGGGATTATGCAAACATGAAAGGAATTCACCCTGACACGTGCACACATCATATCTACACTAATGACCAAATCAGACCAGTTAGACAGCCTCAGCGAAGGATGAATCCATCCCTTAAAGATATTGTAAAAGAGGAATTGCAAAAAATCCTCCGAGAAAATCTCATATACCCCATTTCAGATAGTCAATGGGTATCTCCACTTGTCATATTTCCCAAGAAAAATGGTAAGTGGAGGAAATGTGTATACTTCTGGGAGTTAAACAAAGCCACCCATAGGGATTATTTTCCCTTACCATTTATTGATCAGGTGTTGGATACCCTGTTTGGAAAGAAGTATTTTTCGTTCTTGGATGGGTTTAGTGGTTACAACCATATACAAATGGCACCCAAATACCAGGAGAAGACCACTTTCACCTACCCTTGGGGCACATATTCTTATAGGGTGCTCCCTTTTGGACTTTGCAATGCCCCAACCACTTTTCAAAGAGTTGTCCTAGCCATTTTCTCTGACTTGACCAATGATTGTGTGGAAGTCTACATGGATGAATTTACAGTCCATGGACAAGACTTACAGGAAGCATTGACCAGTCTAGAAAAAGTCTTGATTAGGTGTAAGGAAAATAATATTTCCTTAAGTAATGAAAAATAAAAAATTATGCTCATTGAAGGTATTTTTTTGGGACATCACATTTCCGGTTCTGGAATGAGAGTTGATCCAGAAAAGATTTATATCATCACACAAATCAGAATACCTTCCTCGCAAAAGGGAGTCTGCATCTTTTTAGGACATGCTGTCTACTATAGAAGATTTATTCCAAATTTTACAAGCCTAGCTACCCCTTTATTCAAATTGTTATCTAAAGAAGCCAAATTTAAGTGGGATGATGAATGCCAAATATCTTTTGAAATTCTAAAACAGAAATTGTCAACTACCCATTTATTAAGAGGACAAAATTGGTCCCTTCATTTTCATATATGTACTGATGCCTCAAACACAGCCCTTGGGGCAATCCTTGGACAAAGAGAAAATCAAATTCCCTATGCTATTTACTTCATCAGTAAAAATCTATCTCCAACGAAAGTTCATTATACGGTCACAGAAAAAGAATTGCTAGTTGTAGTCCATGCTATCAATAAATTTACACACTATATTATAGGATATCAAGATTTTGTACACACTGATCATTCAGCCATCAAATTCTGAATGAACAAACCTGTAACAAATCCTAGATTTACACAATGGATCTTATTATTGCAAGAGTTTAATATCAACATTATTGGTATAACTGGTAAAGATAATCTTGTGGCTGATTTCTTATCTAGAATGATTCATCTAGGAGATAATGCACCAGTAGAAGACAACTTTCCTGATGAAAATCTATTTTCTATTTCTACATTCACTCAGTGGTATGCAGATGTTGCTAACTATGTTGTGACAGGGAAGATGCCTCAGAAATTGTCTCCTAGAGAAAAACAGAAAGTAATTCAACTAAGTGCAAATTACATGTGGCACGATGATTGCCTCTACAAAATAGGACCAGATTTGGTGATCAGGATATGTGTAAGGGAAGATGAAATTCATGATATTCTGCAAGCCTACCATTATGGTTCTTGTGGAAGACACTTCGTAGACAAGAGGACCACTTACAAAGTTCTGCAATCTGGTTACTACTGCCCCCATATTTTCAGAGATGCTAAAACCTATGTATCCAATTGTGATGAATGCCAACAAATGGGTAAGCCTACTGCACGAGACCAAATGCCAGTTCAAGCCCAAGTAGTTATTAAGCCTTTCGAGAAATGGGCATTAGATTTTGTAGGTCCCATTAACCCTGCATCTAAAAAAAAAAGTATATACTTGTATGCACTAACTATGTGACTAAATGGGTTGAAGGAAAAGCTTTACCAGCTGCAAGTGAACAATCAGTGGTAGATTTCCTTTTTAATGATATCTTTACTAGATTTGGTGTACCTCGAGAAATTGTGACTGATCAAGGAACTCAATTTACCTCTCATCTAGTCAAAGTTGTTACAGAATAATACCAAATCAAACAAAGGAAATATACACCCTACCATCCACAGGAAAATGGACAAGTAGAATCTACCAACAAAGTTATTGAGTCCATCCTTACCAAAACAGTACAGCTGCACCATAAGGATTGGGATGATAGATTATTAGAATCCCTATGGGCTTATAGAATCACCTGGAGGAATACAACAGGACATACAACCTATGAGTTAGTGTATGGGAAGCAGGTGCTTCTTCCCATAGAATTCCAGATCAAAACCTTCAGGACTGTAGTACAAGTTGGCATGAACTTGGATGAAGCCCAACAACAAAGACTCTTGCAACTTAATGAGTTGGATGAAACCAGGCAGGAAGCGCTTCAAAGAACTATCCTCATTCAAGAACAGAGAACAAAATGGCATGACAAGTATCTCAAAAAGAAAAAATTTCAACAAGGAGATTGGGCCCTATTGTATGACAACATATTCAAGAACTTCAAAGGTAAGTTAACAACCCGTTGGATGGGATCTTATGAAATTGACATTGTCTATGATAATGGTTCAATCAAGATAAAGAAAATTGATGAACAACAGACACCACTACTTGTGAATGGTCATCGGTTGCGAGTTTACAACAAACCCCTATCAAAAGGAGAATTCCTGACTCGTATACTACAGAATTCAGATATGCAGATGATCAATAAGGAAGGAGACCCTCCTACTGATCCACATTGATTGATTGGTTTATTTGAATTTTTTGTTCATAGGTGTGGATCGAATTTTGTTAATAAGCTGAAGGTAACAAGAGATTCTTACCCCCTTTTGTTTTACTTTCACAATTTTTTTCTTTTCTTTTTCTTGTAAGTAAAATTCTATAATTTATTTGATCCTTCATGAACTTGCTAAACATCAGTTTGTAGGCATCAACAATATTTTGTTCTTCTTTAGTACCAGAAATCTTGTTCTGGTCTGGTACCAGAAGTTTGTCCTTCTACAGTACTATCAAGACACATTACCTAATTGACAAAGCATACTATGCATATTTCAAAATCTTATATCAATTAATCTGAAGTACGAAGCTATGCAAACAACCACTTAAGTTGGAACCAAGAATCTGAATGCAGTATCAAATGGTAGCCCTTGTGAAGCAATAATTTCTTTTGGTTCTGGTGACAACTAAAGGGAAGTATTTTAATTTATTTAGGTTCTGTTGACAACTAAACGAAAGTATTTTAATTTCTTTTGGTTCTGTTGCTAGTTAAAAAGAAGTATTTTAATTTCTTTTGGTTCTGTTGCTTAAAAATAAATAAAAAGAGGGACACAATATTTACCTATGATTGTTCAAAGAACCATAATCCGCTTCAAAGACTAGAAGTTACCTTTACCCAGTATTTCAGCATGATTTAAAGGAAAAAATACATTAGCCTATAAGTAACTATCTCACCCTAACTAGACTTCAATAGTATTCATTGGATTATCTTATTAAAGAGTAACATGTGAGTATATGAACACTCTCTACCATGGGCACACTACCAAAATTTTTATGGAAGAGGATGTACTAGTACCCTAAGGAAACTTTAGGTCATTCTCTTATGGACAAATTCAGACAAAATTATACATCTGGATCACTGTAAAGAAATAATGTGCATAAAAAGTTTATTTTTCCTTCAGACAAATCTTTAAAAGACATTCAAAAGAAGAGTATATGCCTTCCAACCCAATACCGACCCAGCCTGTAAAAAGGTTTTCATACGAGCCTCCCCTGTCACCGTGCAAAGCACTCTTTAGTAAAAACCAAAATAGGTGACTATGGACAAGAAGCCTCTGATTGAAAAAGGGTTTAAGAGACTAACCCGTCGGGATACTGAGCAGGTCTGCTAGTAGCGGGTATCGGTCTGTGGTATGACTAGGAAAACCCATCAGGGTACTAAACAGGCCTGTTGGCAATGGGGAATTCTACCTAGGGAAGGCACCTCTCACTAATTATCACAACTACCCCACCAGAGTACTGAATAGGCTTGTTGGCAGTGGGTTCTGGTTGAGAAATGTCTCATCTATACTTGTCTGATTGAAAAATTCACTTTTTGTCCTCCAAAACAAAAAGAGCAAAGGTCACTATTGGATTTCATGAGATACGAACTCCAGATTAATAAGAAACATAATTACTCCAAGAAAATATCCATTTGAGAATCACCCTAAGTCAACTTACCGGTCTGACATCTAAAGCCTACATTACCTAAGAAGGAAACTTTTTAAGAGTGGAACCCTAACTAGGGAGTCTAAACTACTTATACTGTGAAATTTATCTATAACATCCAATGATAGTAAATCTCTGAAGCAAGTTAGGTGGGATCTGTTCTTCTGGAAAACATATAAATATTCCATGTTTCACTGCTGAATGCTACCTTTGTCAATAATCCATCAAAAGAAGGGCAATTTCACTTTTTAGGTATCAGATCATATGCTAGGTGATAAATGTACTTCTGGAATTTAATTGGTATCTTTTTCTCTTATCATCTTTTCTCCATTATGATATAAAATGTTGAATCTTCTTGCATACAGATATACAACATATTCGGCATGGGGGAAGGTCAAAGAGCCCCTTCAGAACTCTTTTTCAGACTCACGTGATCACCCTACAGAACCAAATACAAAAGAAGATAGGCACAGAATAAAAGAAGTACAGGATATTCCCATACCAAGTTTTCAAGAAACTTCAGTCTAAAAAGATGAATTATGACAATTTACAAGCAACCACACATGCTATGGGTATTGATCATACAAAGGTAAAATCAAAGGTAACATGGTATTTATTTTCCTATGCTCATAAAACTACAATAAGTATGAAAATATATACTAGATCTTATGACCTTAGTATTAAAACCATGCACCTATCCCTCATACCCATATGCATAAAACTTAATCAACCCTCTCATAGCACTCGAACATGGTTAAGGGAAAAATCACATCAAAATATGAAGCATGTGTAGTAATGATAAGACACAAATATATTTCATCCTTAAGCAATTCACTAAGCTATATTATGTCACGACCCATGATCCAACATCAAATTCACCACCCGAAAGTCCAATCACCTATCCCAAAATGATGCTTTGACACCCAACGTCTTGTCCTCATAATTACAGTAACGGGTAGAAATGAAATGGCTTATTTGGGTGGCGAAGCCATCCAGATAAGCCTCACCTGGTCATAGATTTTCCTTGCGGAATCCTTACTTGAACTTACCATTCGCATTATCAACACCATCACCATATCCCTTTTGTCGTGAGCTTTCTCCAGTCCCGAACCTACTCCTCTTTGGTACCAAACCCTTACCCTCATCAATTGACTAAACCCTTGTGCTACAACCCAATCCTTTTCTCACAACTTATAACGATGGTCGTTAGTAGACACAAATAGGTCTTCCAAATTTATAGGGAAACCGAGGAGTTCCAATTATGTCAAGAAAAATATGCTAGATCGGTATGGATGCCATTTCTGGAAAAATTCACAGGATGGAACGAGAAGATATCTCATGAATTTATTCAGGATTACAATGGAGATATTGCACATATAGGCAATCTACAACTGACAATCAATGAAGCAACCTTAAGGGAGGTCACAGGATTACCTAACAGAGGATCCAAATACTTCAAAGGTGTAGGAATCAACAAGGAAATGTGCCAATGATTATTAAAAGAAAACCATCATCACCTTGACTGGAAAAAGGGGATCCCTAAGAACTATATCAAGGAAGAGTATCATCCAATGATTACTAGTCTTCAACGATTCATCACTTGTGAGGGAAAGTATGTTGTGACCTTCATATATCATCTTAGGCTTCTATTACAATTTGAAGGAGGCCCTGAAATTGATTTCCCATATTTTCTATGGATGAGTTTGAACAAAATGGTAAGAGGTGTTAAATCCATATCAAAAACTAAGAAGACTAGCATTTACCATCAAGGTCTCATTAAAATGTTAATTTTACATGAACTTAGGAAACAAAGGATTAGTTGGAAAACCCTTATCACTCAACACCTTCCCATGGAAAACAAACCTGTAGAGGAAACCCAACATGCTCCAAAGAAAAATAAGGAACCTCAAAAGAAAAAGGGCAAGAAGGATAAGACAACTCCACCATCACCTAGGGTAGTGAGCCAACACAAAAAAGTAGGGCCCTCTTCCACAAGAAATAAAAATTTTAAAAGCTCTGAATCAAAAGGTAAAAACAAATTAGTAGAGGAGACTTCAACAGTGGTAGTTGAGAAAAAGAGTCATCAGACAAAAATGATGAAGAAAGGGAAGCATAGCTCAGAAACTAAAAGTAAACAGTCTATGGCACAATCCCCTGTCACCATTTCACAATTAGAAAAGAAGAAAAGGAAGTCTGTGAGCACCCATGATCTGATACCTCCTTGTAAAAGAACCACAAGGAGCATGGAAAAGAAAGGAAAAACAATCACCAGTCCTCATACACAGGAAGATCCAATTGATCTTACCTCCTCTTCTGAAGATTTATTAGTCCAAGATGACATCCCTAGTTTGACCGAGGAACAAGCCACTATTACTTTATGTGGGATGAGGGAGGAAGTCGAGGAAAGAGCATGCATCCATCCAACAACGATGGAATCAACAAAGGCCTTAAAAAAGAACAAATGAAGAAAAATATTGGGGAACTGCAAAAACAAAATTAGGAACTCCAACAAGAAGTGAAGGAATACCAACTATTGGACATGTATATCAAAAAGGGAAATGAGCAATTGAAAGCAACCAACCAACAACTTCAAGACGACCATGAAGAGACTTCTAACAAGCTCAAGAAGGTACTACGACTCCTACAATAAGTTAGGGTCATAAAAAGGGAGCCGAAGGAAGAGGCCTCAACCATAAACATCATTGATCCACCAAAGTAAAGAACATAGTCTCAAGTTTTGAAAAATTTTGGGTTTGTTTTCAGTTGCATGAGGACATGGAATGATTTTGGCATGGGGGAATTTTGAGACCCGAAATTAAAATCCCCATTACCCTATTATACTCTTCATCTATACCTTTTTGGCTTACCTAAGCTTGGGTGAATGACGAGAACGCTACCATTAGCCAGTGATAAGGTCATAAGGTAAAGTATGGTTAATTCATGCATTTTGTGGTTTATTGAGTTAGGGAATTAAATATTTCATATACTAATGCTTCAATTTGCCATGTATAATATTTGACCTCTAGATAAATCCAACCTTCCTGTATCAACTCAGCTATCCGGTACTTGTGCACCAAGACTACCACTGTCTGAATCTGGTACCAAACGCATCTGGTACTAAATCTCATCTATTGTGATCCGGTACCAACGGCCATGGACTGTCATGATATGATACCACCAATTGTGCACTGTTGTGATTCGGTACCATCTACCTATCACGATCCGGTACCAATATAGAGAGTTTAATGTACCAAGTTTAGCTCCAGATCGCCCAATACAATTGGTGGATGTTTATTTTCTTTAGCAAGGCTATGTTAGAATAGTTTGTTGATTGCCTCATCCTCATGCACTTTGTGTCATGAGGATGAAGCTTAAATATGTAACTGAATAATTAAATTTAAACATTTGGCTGATTTGCAAACCACTTCACCTCCTTGTGTTTCAAGACTAAGACTGTTAAATAGCCATGGCAAGGATGGTGGAAGTGTAGGAGAGTTAGCATATTACCAACATGTGAAGCAGCGTGTGATATTGCAGAACTTATTCCGAGTGAAGACTAATAGAATAACGTCATTTATCTCCATGTATTGATTGTCTATGATTGAATATGAGTTGAGTTGTTAACAAAAGTTTGATGTTGTGTTTTGAGATTTGAGTGAGAGAAATGTGTGGGTTGAAGACAAGCTTACTGTAGACTTCAGTAGCTGACCTGTTGAAGCAGCAAGGGCGCACCGCCCAACAAATTTCAACATCTTCGTAGATTAGCATTAACATTTGTTTTCAATAGTGTAAATGTTAAATTAGTTGAAGCTTTAACTCTGTTAGATGATAGCAGTACAACTTAGACTAGGGTTTCCATTATATGATTTCTTAGAGATCTTTACTTGCTCTGTTTTTGCATATGCTCTATTTTTATGAATTTGGCTTTTAGACATGAATGTTGGCAGTAGTATTCAAAAATATTTGAAGGAGAACTAGTGAAGTTCACAACAGCACATTTTGAACCACAACATGCTTAGTATATTGACTATTGAACTACCCATGCTATGTCTTGATGATTGATGTGTGATTTCCTTTTCAGAAGTGTGGATTTCATAGTTAGTTTTCTGGGTCAGATAGCATAGTTGATCTGTCAAACCAACTTCATCTCATACTTGCATGTGCCATAATGGAGTAGATAGCCTCTTTGTGAAAGACAACCAACATGCATTGTAGTTTTCTATTTTTATTTGTTTCTAGCATGCATAATATAGATAGTTCTATACTCGTGACATTAGAAATTATCTTTCTTACTGGTGTCTTGTAACTCTGTTGATTACGAATCCCAGATTGATAATTAATGAGTGCATTATACTAAACATATAAGCAACACAACAACACCTAAGAAATGAATCAATTATCTTCAACCAAAATGGAATCATCTTTGAACCTTTTTCCTTTGTATTTGCCTTAAAAATTGAAAAGATGTTCCTTCTCATTTATTTAGGAGTTGGGATGCATCTGAAAATATCCTCGAGTGATCTAGCAGCAGATGGATCTGATCTAGGAGAACATATTGTTTTTTTTCCATATCTTCACTTTCGACAACTAACACGTATAGAACAAATCTGATTTAGTTGTCGAAAGTCAGGGGATTCGACAGCTAGCAACACCTATGTGGACCAAAATAAGCTACCGAAAATCCTGAGTTTTCAAAAACTGTTCAAAATTGCAAAATTTGATTCCTTTACTCTATCTAACTCTTAGGATTCCTTGTTTAAGTCCATAGCAACTTCAACCAAATCTTCTAGACCAAGGTGAGATCTTGGTTTTGGTTTTCTATATCCTATCTTAAACCTCAAGAGTTTGATCATTTGGTAAAGTTTCTGGTTTTTCTTAGACATACTTTTATTCTTCCTTTTCATAGATACATACATCAGAGTTAAGCTTTTAAATGAGTCTCTTACCTCATCATATATTATTTTCATAGCCTGATTATGAGATTTGATGACTCTTTCTAACAGCCTAAGCTCTGTCACTTCCTCTTTCAGCTTCTTAATCTTGGTTGCTCTACTGATCCTCTTTTTTGCTGATGTCTCAGGTACCTCAAAGGCTGGAGTTTCAACTTTAGTTTCCTCTCTCTCCTCTATGAGTGGTTTAGACTCAGAATCTGAGTATGGAAAATTCAAGATGTTTTTAGTAACAACACTACTCTATCCCTCTATTCCCTGATCAAAATCAAGATTCTTTTTTGCCTTCCTAGACCTGGGTGAAGGGGTTGGTCATTCTGTCTGAACTGGTGACAGATCCCTTCTCTTTCTCTTACTGCTCTTCGGTGTATATGACTTCTTGGTAGGTGTCCTCTTACCCTTAGGCTGGATCTCTTGCTCAAATTCTCCCCAAAATAGGAGATAATCCCATGTCTTCTCTCTTATCTGGAGTTCTTCCATCACTATAATCTTAATAAGACCATGATGGAACAATCTACTATTTTATTTCTTGGGTTTAGCTTAGACTTTTTGTGCCATCTTGGTGAGGCTCCTATGAAGATAATGAGGCAAATTCAGAGGGTTTCTGCCTGTGAAATGATTGATAAGCCTGAAATGGTACAACATGACCCTACCATACCTCCCTTCACAGGTTATGTACACCTAAATAACCTTAAGAAATTTCTCCCATTTGTCTTCCAAGTAATTCTTGGGAACATCCTTTTGCTAAATAATTTTCTGTAATTCTGGCTTAAGGTAAGATCTAAATTCAATGTCTTTAATGGCAGTGGTCTTGAACCATCTCTCACCCTCTACAGGAATATCAGTTACTACAACAACACTTGCCTCATATATCTGCATTTATAGAGAACCCAATTTCACTTTGGCTCCATCAAAACTTTTGGCAAAGGCCTCTACAATTCCCTGATGATACCCTTGTAATTTCTTACAAAACCTGTAGCAGCCTTTATCCTTGAACATTTGACAAATATCTAGATGAGATTCCAGATTGGAAATATCTTGCAACTCCCTCATGAGCAATGCTCCTCTAGTAGTCATCTGCAAAAAACCTATTAATATCTTGAAAATACTGAAATCTAGGTTGATGGATGGGAGACCAGCACTAGGAAAAAGGAGAGAGGAAAAACAAATGAGGTAACATCATGAGACCAACAAATTTGTGGATGTCTAAGATTTTTAAAACAAACACTTAGCAAATAAGGAACCTTAGATCATGATGTTTATTTAAAATTGACTAAGATGGACCTCCATGTGATTTGATGCACGAAATGGTGATGGCGAATGAAATCATGATGGGGTTTTTGAATTGATATCTTAGGTTTTAATGATTTTGTAAAACATCAATTAGAATCATAACAAATCGCCCAAATCATGACAAATGATCCTCATAGACGATTTTGACAGCATTTAAGATCATCATGACCTGTGTAATGATGGTGGTTTGAGAGCCCGATGGGATAATATAACCGTTAGAAAACTCTACACTTTCAGAAGCTAACTGAGAGTTGCGCCTAACTTTTCTCTACCGAAATTGGGAACTTTCGACAGCTTGCAACACATAAAAAATTGACCCTTAGTTGCCGAAAGCTATTTCTTTGACCTTTTATATTCAAAAGTTTCAAACCATCTCTTTCCAACTTTGGATATACCTGGATGTAGAAATTTCGATACAAATTAATGTATTCCTACAATTCTCCTGATCTAACAAGTTTCACTATTGTTAAATATAGAATCACTTCTACTATTACTTTTGCGGAAGCAATTTAAACCATGATCACAACCATAAGCACAAAGTGAAATATCAATAACACATAAAACAATAAGTTTTACCGGGAAAGCATAAAGCTAAAAACCCCACTATCATATATTATGTATATCATGAATCATGAAACAATCTCATAAAAAACTCTAATCCAAGAGCTCTCAGTACAATACAATCGTCTCACACTATCATACACAAATTAGCAAATACCTATGCCAATTTCTGTGTCCAGACATCCTGCCTCCTCTGCACAATCTCTGCAATCTTATTTCTCGCAATGAATCGAATGAATACAATTTCCTCGTTTGTACATGCTCATAAGCATATCCACTGCATGTGTGAACAAATCACAACTGATAGCCAAACTGTCCCTTTCACCTGTTATCTCAATTGGTGTCCATTGGAACTAACATGCATGTAGTTAACCGTGGTGAATCTTCTGTTGCATGTGAGTTAACTGATTGTGAATTAATGAATAATTAATTCACTGAACTCACACTAATACAACTAAGCTTAACTCACTTAACTACACTTGTAATTATGTTACAATTCCAAA
>JZKD02S1684841.1:551593-587868 GCA_000966675.3 Picea glauca | reverse complement strand
TCTGAACTCATGAAAAATCTATGAAAAGATGGTTCTTTTGATAGAAATAGAAAAATAAGACAAAATAAACTATTACTTTTGTTTTTTTTGTTTTGTTTTTTATCTCTATGTATCTGTAAGATTAAATATCAAACATACTATGGAAGAAGAATATGTAGACAGTGAAAACCAGACCACATACAAGAGATTCGAAAATAAATAAACAAATAAAGAAAATGAACTAACCTATTAATGAGTTGGTCTGCATGCATCCGACGTATGTATGATCATGAATCGTCCATCCAGTCTGTCCACAAGATAAATCTGTTGTGAAACTTTTAAGCTGTTTGGAATAAATTCCAAACAATATATCAACTTCTAGATTTTAATTATAGAATGACAGGATGCAAATAATAAATGTGATATTTAGGACTACAAGCAATTACATATAAGATAAATCTAACAGTAATAGCTTGATTTTAATCATTCAACAAGATTAAGATAAACCTTATCATTTGAATTGAACGATCAATCACTATTTTCATATAACTGAAGCATAAAATTGTGGACTTTATGAAATAAATTATCTTGACGACATAATAATTAGTGAAGACAAAAGATATCAATAATTATCAAATTACCAAGATAAACAAACCATAGACAACAAAAATATTTATAGATAGCTAAAGCATAAATGTAAACATAAGTTCTGTCCAAATTTGTGTATAAGTTGTCCACAATTAGCCTTAGGCCAAGATGATTTGATTACAAAAAATAATGAGTTTTTAAAGCCTTCAGAAAGGTAATTGTCTCATCTTTTGAGATCAGATATTGATTACAAAAATAAAAGGGGGATATAACCACCCAAATCATACTAAATCTTCTAAAGCTAAAAAAGTTTATTTCTGTTTATACAGAAATGTATCATAGATATGACTAACAAGCCTTAAAAATGATTCAAATCACCTAGTAACCAATAACTCCTAGATATCCTGAAAAGAAAAGAAAAAATAGAGAAACTTAGATATATGTTTAACCATTATTTTGCAAATTTCGAATTAGAATAACTGGCTACAGAATCTGTTGATTTTGTAGCTAGTTTATTTTAGTAATGAAATCCAATTTATTCAATGAATAAAGCAATCTAATTTATTTAATGAATAGCCATATTTTAAGATAAAAGAAATCTTACCTCTAACTGTAAAATCAAATCATATCAGATGATCTCATAATTTATTATTGTTGTTGCAGTCTCAACATTTTTTAATATCACATTCCCCGTAGTCTTCATATGTTTTCCTTTTCTTTGAATGACAGACTCGAGCCTATGATTTTAATTTGTTAAGGCACCAACCCGGTCAGTAATAGATTTAACCGGTGACTGTAAAATAGGTATATCAATGTAGTATTTATCAATCCAGAATAGGCAAGCCTCACATTGCGACTGAGAGACGGTCCCTTGAGAATAACCATGATTATGAACCGGAGCATCTCCAACATTGACTGTAGATTTATTACCCAACTTAATACCAAGAAACCCTTCACTATGTTTCAGACAAAATGGTATATTGTCCACAAATCTGTAAGGTTGATCGAGGTGTGGTTGGAATAAAAGAGGGTCTTCTTCAGCGAGAAATCTATCAATTTCGAAATATGAACTCTCATGGATATCGATCATCTTGATCGAGCTTGCATGAGGGTTTGAATTGTTTCGGAGCTTCCTCAAAATTAACCTTCTAGCTCTCTTATTTTTAAAACTCAAATCAACATTGCCTTTAGACGTCTTTCCTGTAGGTTTGTTTGAATTATTTACAGAGTCATTAGGCTGTGTAGCTTGCTCATAGGCCTGCTCAGCAACTTTCAGGTCGGGTAAAGGCTTACTATGGGAGGTTGTGACACAAGCCTGGGTAGGTGAGGGGGGGCATTGTAGGATAGACCAAGGTTTCCTCAATCACAGGCTTGTCAACCGCTTCAGCATTAGGGTTAGAGAAACCATTTCTGGTTAAAAATTAATCCCAATCATCGTTCTACAACTTCAATTGATGTGCAAGAATAATTTTTATTAAACCGTGGTGGAAAAGACTCAAATCTAAACATTGCTTTTTATACCTATTAGCCATTTTGTAAAGGATCCTCCATAGATAATAAGGCATGTTTAAAGGAAACACTATGAAAATCATGAGCAGATGCAGATGATAAAGAAACACAAGACCAAAATGGCCTTCAGAAGTGATAAATTGTTTCAACACTACAAGCAGACTGTGCCATCGGGCTTTCAATAAGGATACTGGCATACCTTTGTTACAGCCATTGATCTTCCTAGATGTAAAGAAAAGACTCCAAGGAACCTCTTCTACCTTAGCATTCTTGAATCACCTCTAATCGCTCGCAGGGAGTCCTGTAGCTTGGCTTAAAAATTCCTTTGTGACTTCGAGTTGAATGTCCCCCACCTTAGCTCTACATCCATCAAATGAGAGAGCGAATTCCTGAGCAGTCTATAGGTTGAAAACCTGGAATGTTTTAAGGAAAACGAGCCAACCATTACCCTCAATATCCTCTCTGGAATCGTCGCATAGGAGCAATGTCTGAGTGTTGTTAGGTTCGACTCTAACAACCAGAGCCATTTCAACATCATAGGAAATCACCCAAATAGTGCGTAAGGAGGGTTTGTAAGAGAAAACAAGAGGTATACTCCAGGCCCCAAAAACATCAACATCCTGTGGCGTATGAGTAGAAAACTCATAATGAAAAGATAGGCATTGTTTAAAATGAATGCGAGGGGTGTTGCAAAGTCCAAGACCAAGCTTAGAAATGATGGGCTGACTTTAATTGTATTTCCACCTCTCATAAAGTACAAGCCACGAACAGAACATTAAAATAAAAATAAGTGCACAACATAGTGGGCTCGATCATATAGTTTGGGAGAGTGAAACTTGTAAATCAAACCCTAGTGATGAGGAAACATATGACCAAGAACCACAAAAAAACCATATCAATGCTCAAATCAAAAGGTCCTTTGTTGATATAATTACAATCCATAATCATGCTTGACATTCAAGGAATCGAAACAGAGAGAATAGTCTTCATAGCAAGGAACAGGCTTCATTAATAAACTGTATAGACATTTTGCCTTTCATAAATTTTTCAAATAGAATGGTAACACAGTCGTAAGTTTTAATGCTTTGTTTTCATGCTTTCAGTCATGAACGAAGCATGAAAACAAAAACAATAGGGAAAAACAAAAACTTACAATTGTCATTTCAAAAATTGCTTATGAAGAACAGAAAAATGTATGACCCCGGTTAGGCAGTTACGTAGATCATTTAATTGATATAAAAAGTTAAAAATATGTTGGGCTGCCAACACGTTGACATTGTAAGTTGATTTATTAAAGTTGGTAATAAAGAAGTATTTTTCCCATCCTGCCATATGAGGTGTTCATAGTTTATTGCATACATGTTTGAATCTCTAACCCATTAATATTTGGATCAAATGCATGTAGATTTTGTTGTGTATCTTGTGTGAATGCAGGTCAGTCGTAGAGGAGAGTTGCAGCCAAGGAGCAATCAAGTGTGAAGAAGGATCGATATCAAACGTCTGAAATAAGGTACGCTCGCTTAACTATGTATTTTCTTAATAATAATGGGGATTAGGTCTGGGACGACGATAGAAAATATGATTCTTTAGGTCTTTTCTGCATGCATAATTTAACCCTAGATGTTAGTCCGTAGAGGGATTTCCCACTCACAACAGAATTGGCGACCATACTAGGGAGATCTCTAGAGTTCCCGGGGATATTTTTGTGTATTTTTAAGAATTGGTTTCATTTTCCTATTTTTAAAGTTTCTGCAAAAATCTGAGCTAACAGAGATTCTAGTCTTCCATACCAGTTATCTTTGTTTCTTTGCTTGACTGTAAAATTTTTTTCAAGACCCACAGAGGTACACGCGATCTATATAAGGTATGCATGTGTGTACCCGTGCCCTACATTCTCACAGCCTGCATGTACACGCTAGCTAAGGAAGTGACAGTCGCGTGTATGATTCCATAAAATTTCTTTTAAAGAGGCAGTCATCCTCTCCCCTGTTAGAATTTTTCCTTCCCAGGGGTTTTCTGGAACCCTTTCTAGTCTTTGTTGTTTGCAGTCGATAGCTTAGGTTTCACCTTGGATTGGTTTGTTCTATGAAGTTTTCCTTGAGTTGGTTTCATTTCTATTTTAAAGTAGGTGTCTGATTCTTTAAGAGATATTAGTTCTGAGTATTAGTTGTCTCTGCCTAGGCTAGATTGCTTGTCTTTCTACCTAAGAGTTACAGAGATACACGCGGCCTGTATAAGGCCAGCATGCATGTACACGCTCTCTGATGTTACACAGCTCGTGTGCACACGCTTGCTGTTGAACTGTCAGCGGTGTGCTTGTGGAGGAAAATTTTGTTGAAGGTGGGGCAATCATCCTTTCCTTTGATAAGAGTTATACCTCTTAGGTTTTTGGATCTCTTTCATAGCAATCAATGAATTAGGTTTGTTCAAAGCAATAGCTTTCTTTTTCAGTTAGAATTTTTCCTCAAAAAATTATTTTATAGGGTTTTTAGACAAGTGTGAGAGTCCAATTTTAAGTTGCTTGTGTGTGATTTTTAAAGTGACTCTTTGTGATTTGTGCTTAGGCCAGAAGTTTTTCTTGGTTTTGACTTGTTGATATTTTTTATTTTTGCTTTGGCAGCATTGAAATAAAAAATATATATATTTTTTATTTCTTTGATTGATTGAAAAGTGTTGTTTTGCATTAGTAACTAGGGAAAATTCTTTGCTTTCATAAGTTCTTGATAGTTTACTTAGATCATAAGTAGCTCGTAGTCGAGTGAAATCCTGCTTTGAGTGTGTTGTTCAAAGATCTTAGAATTTTTGTTTTAGTTTGAAAAGTTGTTTAAGAGTTAAGTAAAGTAAAGGTTTTTGTTTCCAGCTTTCTGTTTATTTTTCTTTTGTATTTCAAACATCACTAGTTTCATTTTCATAACCTTTGACTTAAGACAAGCCATAAATATTAACACTAAATCTAAAATTTATTAGGATTTTTGTGTTTGTATGGTCAACCAACTACTTTAGGGTCAGGGCCTTGAATTAGATTGGAGAGGAAACTCTTCAAGGCCATTAAAATCAAACATTGGAGTCTGATTTAAGGAGTGTCAAAGTCCAGTATCATGAAATTTATCTGGGACCCCCCTCTAACACAGGGGATAAACACGAGGTCACATGCAGGAAGGTAGCGGAGATAACCCCTCCAAAGCTAGACCAATCATAGTGGAGAACACATATAGAGGGCTTGTCTTGGGATTTCGTCGATTGCATTTGCTACAAAGATTCATGGGTCTCGAATCCGTTAGAGGTCCTCATTTGTCTTATGGACCACTTGCTTTTGATACCCTTGACAAGTTTCAGGCTCGATACCCTGCTCACCCGACTTTTTACTGTACTCGCCTAGTGACTTTTCACGCGCTGGAAACCTAGTTGCCTATCTTTTTAGGGACATACACAGGTGACTGCGGGGGTATACCGCGGTACCTAGGACAAACATCGAGCCACGCTGTTCAAAGTATACCTGGAGGGTGCTTTCGTGTTTGAGTTGCACTTGCACCGATAAGTTTCTCTAGTGTTGGTTGTTGTAACTGTTCTTCCAATTAGTTTAGTGTTCGCTTGTTTTATCTTGTAGGGAATTTTTAGTGTGTGTTGTTTTTGAATGAGTAGATATCCCTAGAGTATCTTTGATCTTCTCACATAGTGGAGGATCACGAGCTCCGTCGATCACAAAGGATTCTTGGCCTATCACCGATTACACTGGAGCCACCCCCGCCACCACTAAGGTGAAAGCTAGACCAACAAGGGTCTTTTGAAGCGATCGGGTCACAAGAAATTGTGTCCGACCAACATCCAGAGGAATCGACCATTTTAGA
The DNA here is from genome assembly GCA_000966675.3 of Picea glauca. Classification (NCBI taxonomy): domain Eukaryota; kingdom Viridiplantae; phylum Streptophyta; class Pinopsida; order Pinales; family Pinaceae; genus Picea; species Picea glauca. The sequence continues at coordinate 581,944 of JZKD02S1684841.1, read as the reverse complement.
CCTTGGAGCGAAAGCTTTTGGTCTAGTTGAAACCTCAACCGTTGATCTTTCGACACCCATCATCGTACCGATTCATCCTTACGAGTGCCAGATAGTGTCGCACATAGCAATGGAAACAAATGTTGTTACTCCTTCTAGGAATTCTTCAATTCCCACTATGGTTGTCACCACAGGAGATTTTTCACCTCCTAAACCATCATCATCAGTATGAGCCACCATGGTCTCGGCCACCTCTACCTCACACAATGGTCCGATCCCATCTATGGCGAAAACCACAACCCCTTTCCCGCCAAGTGCGACAGGCCCTCCATTCTCATATGGGATGCCTAGATTAGGTACGAGTCCTATACTTTCCTACTCCATTTCATAGACTTTAGGACTAGGGACAAGGAGCTCCAACACTCCTCTGCAAGGCCACATGGGGGGAACTTTTGCTCCTTTTAATGCTTTCCCTTATGGGGGAGGTCATATACCTCCTTCATCCCCTTTGCTCGATGGCACGCACCAACCATCCATATGGCCACCTACACACCATAGTTTATTTGGAACAGGGAGTCGAGGACCACCTTCAAATAATATGATAGTAGTTTCGACACCGTTTTCTTTGTTCGATGAGTTTGGTAACAATGCATTCTCGTTAGCTACTTTCTCGAATGGGGGAAACCCTAGTTTTGGACAACCTATTCCTATGCAGGGTACTATTATTGCACAGGGGGAAAACCCAGGAACTTCTTCCACATCAGGGCCTTGGAATTCTTGGCAGGGATCTGTTCCTTCATCAGGAAGGTCGATCTGGGGCAATTCTTTCCACAGTCAATGGAACCCCGGACAAGGTACTATGCCTATCCCCACGGGATCGGCATGGGGAAACTCTTCCCAAAGTCCTCTCAATGTAATGCACGCCCATCCATCTACATCCTATTTTAGGAATCAATCGATGATGTCTCCTCACATGCAAAATCTGTATGCTAGCCATGGCCATGGTTTTTACTAGAACCTAGGCCAGTAGCCGAACTTTTCCTAGCAACCTAGTGCCAATCAAAATCCATGCCCTTTTTTCCTAGGTTATCACCAACAACCCAAACTACCTTTCCTAGTGACCTTGCATTTTCTAGACTTGAGAAGGTTGTTGAATGACCCTATCTATCACGATCCGCGTTGGCCTCCTATGCCAACGAAGTTTCCTTCGGACATACCAAAGTTCAAATCCAAGCCTAATGAAGATCCAGGAGATCATGTGACTACCTTCCACCTTTGGTGCTCATCTAACTCATTGAAAGATGACTCTGTATAGTTGTGACTGTTTCAATGAACTCTCATTGGGAGTGCCGCAAAATGGTACATTGAGCTCGACCGCTCAAGATACTCTTCCTTCAATGAATTGGCAATGGCCTTCCTAAACCATTTCCAATTACCTATGAGATATGATGCTAGCACAGAATTGCTATCCAATTTCTCACAGACAAAAGCGGACCATATCTCTGATCACATCCAAGAATGGATACGTCAGAGGAGTTTAATTAAGGTACCAGTCCCACCAACATTCCTACTCAAGTGGGGTCTTCAATCTTTGGTCCCATAGTTATTCAAAGACGTCGTGACTTCAGGAGTGTTTTTCGAAGAAGAGGCCATCATGAGATCTAAACAACTTGATCTCATCTATTCTCAGTCCAGTTTATTATATGAGATCTTTCCAAATGTGCCACACTCAATACTTGATAAAACCAGACAGAGAGTTGGACCACATGCCAATGGTATTGTTGGTTCAGCACAAACAAAGCTCGTTGAGCAACTGACGAAGCAGTTGCAACAATTGTCTATACAACACACAACAACTAGCCAAACTACTGTTTTGGCTGCTCCCCCTACTAAAACGTCATATGTACACAAAGTGCAATCGACAAATTCAAAGGCCACACAACAACCTGAAGGAAACAAAAAACAACGAAAGAAGGGTAAGGGGGATAAGAAACCCATTGATAATGTTGGTGTAGACAACACTGAGAAATGGAAGGCGAGGTATCCATGCAACCTATGCACGGAAGACCACCCGACTCACCTATGTCCCCGGCTTGCAGAGGCCCAAAAGTTTGTAACACAACAACAACTTGTTGTGTTAACCAATCCATTTCAACATGGACAAAACCTAACCCAAGCCTATCCAAGCGTGGATGGGGGAAGTCAAGGACCCTTTCCATCTTTGAACAATCCCACATCTACAAATGTATATATGATGAAGGGTGATGCTTTCATATCCACTAGAGTGCATGAATACAGTAAACCAAGCACTTCTAAGAAGGACAAAGAAGTTGAACTCCCATCTCTTCCTCTACAAATTGAGAAGAATTTGGGTGAAACAATGACACACATCCCAAAAGGCGCATTCAAAAAAGCTTCTCACAACCCAAACGCAAGGGCCACCCAGAACTATTCTGTGGTGGAAGATTTGTCTCAAACCCCTTATGCGATGTCTGCTTTAGAGGTCCTCCAAAATTTCCCTTCCCAGAGGAAAGCTTTGTTAACCTCTCTAGGATCTACCGAGACTTGTAATCCGGGTACCATCATGCTAGACACAACTGACTTAAAACCTCGTCTGCCTTACCACGTCGTGTTTCAGATAGTAGTGTCTCACCCCATGAAAATGTTTACTCAAAACATTTTCCACACAGTGGTTGATGAGGGCACCTCGACATGCATTATGTCGTTGGAATGTTGGAAGGCCATTGGCCAACCTGTTTTGTCTCTGTTGCCTACTCTTCTCACTACTTTCAACAGTCGTTTGTTCTGACCACATGGTATCATTCCCTCTTTTCCCATGCAATTGGGAGGGAAGACCGTGTGTGTTGAGGTATAGGTAGTCGACACGTCCCTCGACTACAATCTTGTGTTAGGAAGGAGTTGGACTTATTCCATGCAAGCAATGGTTGCTACAGTTTTACGGGTCTTATTGTTTCCACACGAGGATTGTATTGTGACCATTGATCAATTGTCTTTCTCTAGATCTGACCCTTCATTGGGGGTGTCCGCGGTCCCGATGATTGACAATCCTCAACCAAGCATAGTCAACATAGGGGTTGGTTTATGCCCATATTTGATGGGTACCTTCGATTACCCGCCCCCTCAAGGTGATGTCAAGTTCATATCAGACCACCATAAGGTTGATATTTTCCAAGTTTTGTCGTTTCACATGAATTACTTCACCGATCAGTGGATACTTCCTTCCCCATAAGACATGATGGAGGGGACAGGGCATCCAGGCAAGTCCATGCCCTTTTCCGTAGGTAAAGTAGCATACTCTTTAGTCCAGCAAGCTTCAAACAACCTAGATCCAACTCCTGCATAAGAGTTCAATCCACTTCTAGAGCCTATTTGGGCTCAAGGTTATCTCACTAACACTAATTCATTAGACTTAGTCTTGCCTTATGACGAAGTAGTAATTGAAGCAATGACTAGTCCAGACAAACCCTGGGATGATCTTCATCACAGATCATTCTTTCTCCCAGGGTTAAGAAGAATTGAGGCTGGAGAATTCACCTTCACTATGATTAGAGATAGGTGTTGTCCTATTAATCCCTTAGCTATGCACAAGGTCTATGCTGAGGGTAATATGGAAACCATCACTGAAACCATACCGATCGATATCTCCAGAACCCCTGGCATCATGGAGAGTGTTTTCATCGAAGTTGACTACTCCCCCAGAGAGATTCAAATCTACACAGATCTATTTAAAGAATTTTGCGACGTTTTTGCCTGGTCTTACGAGGAGATGCCAGGCATCGATCCAAAAATAGTTGAACATGAAATCACAAATTATCCAGATGCCAAGCCTGTCTGTCAGAAGCTTCATCCATTTAACCCCAGGAAAGAAGCAGCCATTAAGTTTGAAGTTGAGAAACTGCTAAAATCCGGTTTTATCTATTCTATCCATTTGACCCAATGAGTGTCAAACCTCATGCCAGTCAATAAAAAACAAGGCACGATTCATGTATCTACAGACTTTCGTGATTTGAACAAGGCTTGTCCCAAAGATAATTTTCCCACACCATTCATCGACCAGATAATTAATGAATGTGCGGGTTGTGAGGCCTTCTCTTTCATGGATGGTTTTTTGGGATATAACCAAATACAAATCAAACTCGAAGACCAACACAAAACGACATTCATCTGTCCCTGGGGTACATTCACGTATCATAAGATTCCTTTTGGTCTCAAAAATGTTGGAGGGACCTTTCAATGGGCCATGTATTTTGGTTTCCATGACCTCAAGCATATAGTCGAGGCCTATTTAGATGATTTAGTATCTCGATCTCGCAAGAGAATGAATCATCCCACACACCTCCGACTTATCTTTGAGCATTGTCGCTACTTCCAGATTCACTTGAATCCAAACAAGTGCAACTTTTGCATAACATCAGGACGTTTGTTAGGTTTCATAGTGTCAACAACAGGGATCATGGTCGATCCTCTCAAGGTTGAGGCAATAATTCAGTTGCCCCCCCATGCACAATCCTTCAACTTCAAAGTCTACAGGGCAAGGCAATTTTTTTAAGAGGATTCATCGCCAACTATGCAGAGATCACCAAGGGCTTTATGTGCTTACTGAAGAAATATGCTCCTTTTTATTGGGACGATGTCTCTCAACGCTCTTTCACGACATTGAAACATGCCCTCACAACTGCCCCTCTGCTCCAACCACCTAACTATAACAAGGATTTCTTATTATATCTAGCTGTAGTAGAGTCAACCATTAGCATGGTCTTAGTTCAGAAAGATGACTTGTTCTCAAAATATATGATCTATTACCTGAGTCGAGGCCTCGTAGGACTGGAACTCAATTATTCTCATATCAAAAAATTTGCGTTGGCAGCAGTCCATACTATTCAACGGTTTCTTCATTATGTTATGTTTCGAAAGACCACCATCATTACTGTCGTGAATCCATTCCAATATATGTTGACACGACGGGTAATAGGCGGAAAAATCAATAGATGGATAGTCATCCTCTAGGAGTTTGACATATATTTTTCTTCAACGAAATCCAAAGAGTCAGTGGTCTTCGCAGAACTTATTTTGTAACTTCTAGTTTAGTCAGGTGATGTTGTGCCCGAAGAATTGCCTATCAAAGGAAATATGTTTTTGATCACATCTTCGGATCCCTGGTATGGAGATATACTTATCTATCTCCAGACTTTGAAGTGCCCGGCCTATGCTTCTCATGATGAGCGTCATCGTATATGCCATCAAGCTAAGAATTATCTCATACTCGATGATACATTGTATCAGAGAGGTGTAGATTGCATCTTGCGTTGATGTATCACAAACGAAGAAGCAATTATCGCGCTTAACGATTGACATATTGGAGTTCTGGGTTGGAAACAACCCAAAATATTCTACGAGCAGGTTACTTCTGGCTGACACTAATCAAAGATTGTATCGAATCATTCAAGAAGTTCCACCCATGCCAGATCTTCTCTCGGAAGATGAGGGCACATCTCGCTCCTATGTTTCCTGTCATCACAGTTGGTCCCTTCACGAAGTGGGGAATTGATTACACTACATGCAACCCTCCTTCAGTAAGGGGGCACCATTACATCATCGTAGCCATAGACTACTTCATGAAGTGGGTCGAAGCTATGACAACATTTAAAGATGATGGAGAGACTGCAACTCTCTTTTTATTCAACCAGATAATAGCAAGGTTCGGCGTCCCAAAGGAGATTGTCACTAACCATGGCAGTGACTTTCAAAACCAGACGATGACTGAGTTAACATCAAATCTTGGGTTATGGAAAGAACATTCATCACCCTACTACCCCCAAGAAAATGGTCAAGTGGAAGCTGTAAATAAATCTCTTAAGACCATCCTACAACGAATGATCAACTCAACCAAGTCAAATTGGGATTTGATGTTATACTCGGAATTATGGGCTTACCGAACATTTGTTAATACTGTAATAGGTTTCTCACCTTTTCAACTCATTTACAGGCTGGAAGCACTCTTGCTTATCGAATGTCAGATCCCATCCCTAAATTTGGCAGTACAATTATTTCCAGACACTTCTCCACTTGAAGAGCGGTTATTATACTTGGAGAAGCTCAATGAGCAGTGTTTTGATGCAACCCTGGCCAACGAGGATCACAAACATAAATTCAAGTGTCAGTATGATAGGTTCGTTCATCCTCGGATTTTCACTGAAGGTGACCTTGTCCTGGTCTACGACTAAGATAAGGACCCCCTGGGGGTAGGAAAATTCAAGCCCATGTGGTTCGAACCTTTCATCATAAAGGAGGTTCTAAAAAAAGGCGCTTATCATCTAGTTGATTTTGAAGGGAATGCTTTGGCAGAGCCTAGAAATTGACTCTACCTCAACTAGTATCACTCATAGTCAAGTCACCATGGGTAACTATTTGTAACATATGTATAGTCTTTGTACTATTACTTTCTAGTTTTTTTTAGTGTTATGGACGTATCATTTTGATGTATCTTTCGTCACTGTGGCAGATGTCAAGTGAACCCGAGGTGTTCATTGGGTACACAGACGATGCTAGCCGGCACACTCGGAGGCTTGCCTCCACAGCTTGGGTAATTTTTACACCTCGAGGCCAATTATTATCTTCCGGAAGTATATGCTTAGGTGACACCACAAACAATGTTGCCGAGTACAATGCAGTTATTGAGTTGCTTCATGACGCTTAGTCATTTGGTATCTCTCATCTCCAGGTATATCTTGATGCTCAGTTGGTTGTGTCTCAGTTAAATAGAGTCTACCATGTTCATGATCCGACTTTACACCAACGATTCCTTAGGGTACGTCTCTTAGAACGAATCTTTGATTATATTACATATTTTCATGTTCCTAGGAGATTAAATCAAATTACAGATACTCTAGCTAATCAAATTTTAGATTGGAATCTTGCACACATATGAAAAGACATACACATAAACATGTAAATACATTTTTTTCAAAAATGATCCATAAGCCACAAAAATTCATAAAAATCCATATATAACATCATAGTCACCAGAGTACATAGGTGGACTCAAGCGCCTCAAAAATATGACCAATAACGAGTCACGGGGATTATTCTCTCAAAAAATATATACAAGTAGTGCTCTCAGCACATGAAAAGTCTAACTAAGGTCAGGGCCTGTGGGCCCTTTTGTACTGATATACAACGTTTTCCAAATGCCGAAACAATCGAACCCACTTCTGTGGTGGCCCCACTACATGAGGTTGCATATATGGTGGCAGGTCCTCAATCTCTGCCATAGGGACCATGCGAGTGAGCACAGTAAAGTTCCACTCGACTCATCTCAACACCCTCTCAGCCTCCCTGATTGGAAGATCTCCTACTGCTGTTGGTCCCCCTACGGCGGTAGGTGCAGCCCCTGGCTGAGGACGATGCCTATTCCTCACATAGTCAGCAGGTCACACTAGTCCCACATCTGCACACAACAAACACATATCCATCAAATACTCTAGTATAAAAAATGATATATAACAAAAACAACATAAAAATTACATATGTTTAACAAAAAAAAATGAATGATGGAAACTTACCCATCTCTCATCGCTCCTCACCAGGAGGTACTGGTATCTCAAGATCTCTTGAAAAATCAATCCCAACATAAGGATAATCCTCGATGACTGGGATCTGTCATGACAAACATGTGAATAAATCATCGTTGAAGGACTCATTGGTCCTTCCACCACCCTGTCACGGTAGTAACATTGCCCATCTACACATAGCAGGAAGAGAGGATTGATGTCCTCGTACCACTACTCGAGGACTAAAGATTGAAACTCTCTCAAAGAAAAAAGAGGATAGAACGGTCCTGAACTTGAAGTTCCTTTGTGTCTGCAATTGACAATATGTCAACTGCCTCTTCATACACTCTAACAATGTTGTGCTCCAATCAAATATTTGTGCATTTAAGCACAGGACTGCAGAGTTCATCTGTGCATGGGACGTCTGATGTAGAGCCATAGAACTAGTGATTCACCCAATAAGAAACACTATCACCTGTAGCGATAAGTCAGTAATCTTGCTTATGGGCACCTGTGAGCTCGAGCGGTCTATACCAGCCTCACAGTAAATACCTATCAATTCCGCTATGTTATGCGGACCCGAAGGAAAATTTTGGAAGTTGAATGGGTCCCCTCTCCTGGAGAGGCCAGTCAAAAAATATATTTCCTCGGTCATGGGAACTAGTGACTGCCCCTCTAACATGAATGCCTCTGCATCCGGATGCCAATAGTCAAACAAGGAATTCAGTATCCTAGGTTGTGCCCGCATAAAAGGATATAATAATAACTTAAGCAACCCACATTGCATCAAGGAATCCACAACATTGGGGTCTTCCCTGACCAACTCACTAACCTCCTCATGCTCTCTTTCTCTCTAGTGAACATACATCTTGCAAAACACCAAGGTTCAGGAGAGTTAACCCTTGTTTTTTAAATTTTTTTCATTCAATAAGGGGGTCCACGCAGTCTGTAATGACGACAATCACATGTACACGTGTGCAGGGTTTACTCTGCCCGAATGTACATGCGGCCTTTCCTAAGACAGGCCGCGTGGACCTAGAATCAACCTTTTGAGGGTCGACACCCCCCCAAAAAATGGAACCTAAAGAAAAAGTAAAGATTTAAATTGTAAGATAAGAGAGTTTGTACTTACTTGGTCCAGACAGATGGTCGTTTCATCCACCGTAGCTCTCAAAATGACCACTTTTATCAAAGGTTTGTTTTTGGCTCCAGAGTCAATTTCCAAATCAACAATGGTGATAATGAGTTGTCAGCTTCTATTTATAGACTTTTTGGCCTCTTTTTGTCACTTTTTCGGCCCCCCTTATCATTTTCTTTAAAACAAAAACCATTTAGAGTGATCCGGGAGTTGCTTTGGAGGGGTATGATCGGGTATCGGGACAATTTTTTGGAGTTTTGGGTAACTTTTGACGGTCTGTGGAAAAATCTCAAATGATCTACTTGAGCATATAGGTTAGGTTTATAGCTTGACTTTTGTATCTTGTTGTCTTTATCCCTTTTCCATAGGATCAATCCCATCAGGTTGCGGCATAGAACCATCATTGTTTCTTTAGAAGTGTCACGATTTGGTGGTAGAGCTTACCAGAACATGGATGCCCTAGGTAGATCCTAGTTGCATTATGGTGGCCATATTGTCTCTAATAACAATAGGCTCGGGATTCCTTGTTGTTTTTCCTAATTACGAGTTTGAGCCTCATTTGCATGATTCCTTTTCACTCTTGACCTCACCCTCAGGACTTCCAAAAGATATAACGAGTCTTCTTTTAATCACTTTTCAGACCCTCTAAACATGAAAATATTGTCGAGCGATCTTATGGCCTTTCATGCTCATTAAACTGAAATTTGAAGTCACGTCTGTCCGGTGGTAGTTTACCCCTTTTTTGGTCCGGACGGTCAATTGTACAAAAAAAGGTATACTCTATGGAACTTTAGTTCTCTAAAAGAGTACTCTTAGGTATCATTTTAATCCTTTTTCAGGCCCGGGGAACTAAATTTACGAAAAAGGAACCCCCACAGAGTCCATAGTTAATCTCTTTTCAGACTCCCTAAAATTGAAAAGATCGTCGAGTGACCTTATTCTCTCACACTCGTTAAACTGGTCCAGAAGAACATTCCTAACAGAGTCCATAGTCAATCTTTTTTCAAACTCCTTAAAAATGAAAAAATGGTTGAGTGATCTTGTCTTTATCACACTCGTTAAAATGGTTTTGAACAGACGTATTTACCCCTTTTTCGAACCAACTAGACTACCTTCGAAAAGGGTACCCCAATAGAGTCTCCTTTTATGTTTTTTCAGACTCTCTAAATATGAAAAACCACCGCGCTTGCCTTCCTTGGTCTCGTTAAACTTACATTGAAGGACGTTACCATTGTGTGTTTTGATTATCGCGTTTGCATACCTTCATCTTTGGTCTAAATGTCGGCTCCATGTTTCTCTCAACTGAACCATATGAAGCATACCTTATACGCAAGCCTTGTAGAACTTTGCCTATGTGTCTTAACACCTTTGGCCCTCAAAGGATTTTTCCTGAGAGTGATTTCTCTAAACATCATTCTTGTCCTTGCACCTTGAACTTGTATGTTTGTAACACTCGTTCCTCCATTGTAACGTAACATTCTTTTATTATTTTTTCCAAAATCATTGAAAAAGACAAAAAAATCAAATATACTCCAAAAAGAGGAAGGGAAAAGTATTTTCTTTATTGACAGCACAATAATTCACCCTTGGATAAAGCACATATGTCTGTTTGTTCATCAAACTATGGGATTTAATATGACCTTAGGAAGTTGTTCTCGCTACATAGAGTTGTGTCCTCCTTTGTTTTGTTATTCTTCCAAACATATGGAGAGTTTGCATTGCCTCCTACCTCATAAACTTATGATTAATGCCATGTTGCTTGAGTCTCATCATTTGTCATGTTGTTGTCCAATGGAAGTTTTTACCAAGCCTGAGTCGGCCCCTCTGCAGTTTGTCTCTTGCCCTCATACCCAGCCATCCTGAATGTCCAATCAAGTCTTTGTTCGAAATCAATGAAGACTTCAGTCTGATCATCAAGATTATCTAGTCCATTACCGATGAGCTGTCGAAGACCTCTGGGTAGTGAATTTGTATACTCATATTACACTCCTACCCGAGTTTTTAAGATTTTGAAGTTGTCGCTCGAGCTCTGAAGACCTCATCTCCAACCATCAAGCCTTATCAGCTTCTGAGAAGATGGATACTCTACATGTATATCTTTTCAATTTCGATATGTAGCTCCGCTGTGTATTGTTTGCAGCTACACTTTATATAAGTTATGTGGCATGGATCTACAATGTATTTGATTGGTAGCCATGAGTTTATTCTATCTTGAGCATGGGTATGCCCGCCTTAGTGAAACAATTGTTATTTTGTAGATGGCACCTCCCGATTCCTGGTCCCTAGGCTCACTTGTTTGGCACATTGGTGAATATTGTTAATGTATTTCGGCCATCAGATGATCTTCTGACCTCACACATTAGGGGGCATCTGTTATAACCCTAATTTTCACCAGAGATACTTACCTGGCATCAAACCATCTCAGATTCCTTCTTTGCCAAAGCACTGCTGAACAAATCTTCTTAAAAATCTATTTTATAAAGGCCCATGTACCCTACTCCATTACTAAACACGTGTACACGCTAGCTGACCCAAAACAACCCGTGTGTACCTACAAAAGCACGAAAAAAGTAAATTTTCCAAAGGAACACATAGCTTTGTGTAAGTTAACTAAACCTTCCAACCATGCATGGCCGAAGGTTCGTCCAAATACCTAGCTTCTTCTAGCCTATAAAAGAGGGTTAGGGGTCCCATTTGGAAGAGGAGAATCATAGTAAAGAAACTATACCCATTTTCACATTCCCTTTGTCCCAACCCTTTAGCCATCCTTGTGCAAGAAGAGATACAGAGAAAATAAGTTGGAGGACATTTGAAGAGGAGCCGAGGACTAGGTCCGCGGAGTAGTGGCCAGCGTTGACATTGTAACTTGATTTATTAAAGTTGGTAATAAATAAGTATTTTTCCCATCCCGCCATATGAGGTGTTCATAGTTTTTTGCATACATGTTTGAATCTCTAACCCATTAATATTTGGATCAAATGCATGTAGAGTTTGTTGTGTATCTTGTGTGAATGTAGGTCAGTCGTAGAGGAGAGCTACAGTCAAGGAGCAATCAAGTGTGAAGAAGGATCTATATCAAACGTCTGAAATAAGGTACACTCGCTTAACTATGTATTTTCTTAATAATAATGGGGATTAGGTCTGGGACGACGATAGAAAATATGATTCTTTAGGTCTTTTCTGCATGCATAATTTAACCCTAGATGTTAGTCCGTAGAGGGATTTCCTACTCACAACATTGATCTGGGAAAACATTGTTTTTCTGTCCATCTTCGGACTTTCGACAGCTAACACGTATAGAACAGAGTTGATTTAGCTGCTAAAATTCAATGGATTCGGTAGCTAACAACACCTCTATGGACCAAAATAAGATGCCGAAAATCCTAAGTTTTCAAAAACCGTTCAAAATTGCAAAATTTGATTCCTTTACTCTGTCTAACTCTTAGGATTCCTTGTTTAAGTCCATAGAAATTTCAGCCAAAGCTTCTAAACCAAGGTGAGCTCTTGGTTTGAGTTTTCTATATGCTAGCTTAAACCTCAAGAGTTTGATCATTTGGTAAAGTTTTTGGTTTTTCTTAGACAGTCTTTTATTCTTCCTTTTCAGAGCTACATACATCAAAGCTAACCTTTTAAATGAGTCTCTTACCTCATCATATGTTATTTTCATAGCCTGATTCTGATATTTGATGACTCTTTCTAACAGCCTAATCTTTGTCACTTCTTCTTTCAGCTTCTAAATCTTGGATGCTCTACTGATCTTCTTCTTTTTTGATGTCTTAGGTACCTCAAAGGCTAGAGTTTCAAATTCAATTTCTTGTCTCTCCTCTATGAGTGGTTTAGACTCAGAATATAAGTATGGAAAATTCAAAATGTTTTTAGTAACAACACTACTCTAGCCCTCTATTCCCTGATCAAAATCAAGCTTCTTTTTTTCCTTCTTAGACTTGGGTGAAGAGGTTGGTTGTTTTGTCTGAACTAGTGATAGATCCCTTCTCTTTCTCTTATTGCTCTTTGGTGTAGATGACTTCTTGGTAGGTGTCTTCTTACTCTTAGGCTAGATCTCTTGCTCAAATTCTCCCCAAAATAGGAGATAATCCCATGTATTCTCTCTTCCCTGGATTTCCTCCATCACTATAAGCTTAATAAGACCATGATGGAACATTCTACTATTTTCTTTCTCAGGTTTAGCTTGGACGTTTTGTTCCATCTTGGTGAGGCTCCTATGAAGATAATGAGGAAAATTTAGAGGGTTTCTTCTTGTGAAATGATTGATAATCCTGAAATGGTACAACATGACCCTGCCATACCTCCCTTCACATGTTATGTACACCTGAATAACCTTCAGCAATTTCTACCATTTGTCTTCCAAGTAATTCTCGGGAACTTCCTTTTGCCAAATAATCCTTTGGAATTCTGGCTTAAGGTAAGATCTAAATTCAATGTATTTAATGGCAGTGGTCTTGAACCATCTCTCACCCTCTCCAGGCATCTCAGTTGCTGCAAAAACACTTTCCTCATCTATCTACATTTCCAGAGGACCCAATTTCACTTTGGATCCATCAACACTTTTGGCAAAGGCCTCTGCAATTCCCTAATGATACCCTTGTAATTTCTTACAAAAGCTGTAGCAGCCTGCATCCTTGAACATTTGACAAATCTTTGGATGAGATTCTAGATAGGAAATATCTTGCAGCTCCATCCCGAGCAATGCTCCTCCAGTTGTCAACTGCAAAAAACCTGTTAATATCTTGAAAATACTAAAATATGGGCTAATGGATGGGAGACTAGAGCTGGGAAAAAGGAGAGAGGAAAAACAGATGAAGGGAAATCATGAGACCAACAAATTTTTCGATGAATGATCTTCTTAAAACAAACACTCAGGAAATAAGGAACCTTAGATCATCATGTTTATTTAAAACTGACTAAGACAGACCTCCATGTGATTTGTTGCACAAAATGGTGATGGAGAATGAAATCATGATGGGGTTTTCGATTTGATATCTTAGGGATTAATGATTTTTTAATACATCAATTAGAATCATAACGAATCGTTGAGATCATGACAAATGATCCTCATAGACGATATCGATAGCATTTAAGATCATCGTGACCTATGTAATGATGGCAGTTTGAGAGCCCAATGGGACAGTCTAACTGGTAGCAAAATCTTCACTTTCGACAGCTAACTAAGAGTTGCACCTACCTTTTAGCTTCCAAAACTGGGAACTTTGGAGAACTTGCAACCCATAAAAAATTGACCCTAGCTGCCGAAATCCATTTATTTGACCTTTTATATTCAAAAGTTTCAAACCATCTCTTGTCAACTTTGGATATACCTGGACACCTATTTGAGATATAAGATACACCACTATACCATTACTCTTAAGCTTATTATAATGAAGACATTCTCAAAATGATCAGAGAAAAAATTCCAAATAGGTAACTGGAGACCAGATGACTATATCATAGGACCCGAACAAATTACACACAATGTTGACCCATATACTACAACTGATTACACCATATTCATGGTCTTGAAAATGAATCAAATATGTCCACGAGACATTCTTCACTTTTTTCATCAAACCACTATGAAATTGTCTTTCCAAAATATGCAAAGAATTTAGACTACTCGAAAGATAGTTCTCTGATATGTAGAGTTGTTACTTAGACCCCCCCTCTTCAATATTCATATTTAATAGGACTATCCAAGCTATATGGCTCAGAGGAATAATTCAACTGTCTTGATGTTAATTCATCTTCCTCTTCGCTTATAGATTCATCATCTTCTTGAATTTTTTCATCATCCTGAATCTTGACATATTCCTCTTCATCCTCTGCTTGAATTTTGACACCTTCCTCTTGGCCTATGAATTCATCATGATCTTTTATTTATGAAAATATTGTGAGTGCGATATCTAGAACTTGGTTTTCATTCAACTACTCTTCTTTTTTTTCATTTCATCTCCAAACCTTCCCGTATTTGACATTAGTGTTTTCTTTCATGGGAAGCTCTATCACGCTTCTACAATTTCGAGCTATGTGACCATAATTGTTGCATTTGTAACATTCAATATTGGAGATAGCCACATAACCATCTCTTTCTTGAAAATATATTCCAAATGATCTTCAATATATAGCTTTATATCCAAACTTCTTAAATGTAAAACAATGACCCAAAAAGAATTTTTAATACATGGGAGTGAATGATCTTCTTTGTGGTGCAGTATTTCTAAATTCCTTCCTTATTTGATCATGATATTCTCTTTGGTTGTTTCCTTCACAATGATTGAAGATTCCTTACTGCATGAATGTAGAAGGTATTCTATATTAATTGCTCTTTGATTCTTGCTAACCATGATTCCTTCCTTTGAGAACTTCTGCATAACTCTTTTTCTCTGTTTCTTTCATCATAGATCTTGAACCTTCCTCAAAGTGGACTTTCTTGTATCCTATTCCAGATTTTTCACTGCATGGCCTCTGACTATTGAGAATGTTTTCTAACACTTGAGAAATTTTCAATTTTTTACTGAGGTTGTTGAATTCAACTATCAATGACATGACTTCCTTTTCAATCTTTTCACACTCTTTTTCTTTCTTTATCATCTGGATCTGCATTACTTCTTTCATTCTCTTTCCTTCTTCAAGTTGGGTTTTCAAGGAGATGATTTCTTCTTTGAATTATTTTTTTTCTTCCTTTCTTTCTTTAGCTCAGTTAAAGAACTAATTAATTATTCCTTGATATCCACTTCACCTTATTATTTGTTTCTTTCAAGAGTTATTTTCTTAGTTTCCATAGCCATAAAGAGTAATATTTATGAGTCACTATCACTTTCATCATCTTCATCAGATGAGGAACTATCTTCTCTTGAGTAGAGGATTTTCTTGAAGAATTTTATTTTATCTCCTTTCTTGTTTCCCTTGTGATATTCCTTTTAGTTCTTGGGATATTCTTCTTCATCATTATCTAACTTCTTAGCATAAGGACATTTAGTAGAAAAATGACCAATTTTACCACAATTAAAACATTTCAAGGGAAACATACTTTTGTACTTGTCGGTTCCTCTCTTCAACGTTCTTATGAAGTTGGATATTTCTTCATCTTCATATGAATCATCACTGCAGCTGTAATTTGACTTTGACTTGTGCTTATTCTTCTTCTTTATCTTCTTGGATGATTTGAAATTTTCTTCCTTGTTTTATGGATTCTCCTATTCTGTTCTCATTTCATAAGCTATAAATATTCCATGTACCTCATTCATGCTTAGTGTACCAATATATTCTCTTTCTTATAGGGATGAAATATTAGGATGAAATCTCATTGGAAGAGACCTTAGTATCTTATGGCCACTGATTGGTTATTTAACTTCTTCTCCCAAGAATTTAATATCATTCACTATTTAATCAAATTGCAAAAAGTAGGTTGCAATATATTCATCTTAATTCATTTTCATTTGTTCAAATTTACCTCTATAAGCTTGAATCTCGACCCCTTTGACTTTGGCATATCCTTCGTATAGATTGTAAATTTTGTCACACATATCCTTTGTCGAGTCACAATGCCTAACCTTCACATATATTGAACTAGCCAAACCACTCAAAATATCATTTGTATCCCTTGAATTGTTTTCACTGAGTTTCTTTCCATGTCTATCTATTGGGGGAGTGGAAAGTGTCATGTATCCAAATACTACTGCTTTCCATACATCAAATCCTTGTGCTTGTATAAACATTTTCATTCTTCTTCTCTAGAAGGAATAGTTTTGTCCATCAAACATTGGTGTTCCATTTTTAGTGCACTCCATGATATTCCTTCCAGTGATTATACTGTTTCTTGATGGAACCTTATCTGATACCAATTGTTGGAATACTAAGAGGGGGGAGGGGGGGGGGGATAAATCAGTGTGAGCACTTTTTACCCTTTTCAATCACAATATATAAACTTCAACGTTATCAACAATATTCAATATTTTATCACTTATGCATTCAATATATTATTTCATCATAAAAAATTCCATTCATCAATGCATAATAAACAACCACATATACACATTACACCAAAATTTACAGGGAAACCCAAATGGGAGAAAACCACCGAAATTTTTCTTATATATATCAAGAATACATTCATAGGAAGCACCAAATTCCCAATTCTCCATCACTAACCTAAAGGAGGATCCAACCCCCTATTTATAGGCTCCAACCTAAAGGAATCTACAACTCCCCGAATTCTCCAGCTATAACTGGAAGGAGGCTCCAAACCCCTAGTTTATAGGCTCCAACTTGAAGAAAGATCCAACTCCCTGTGTTCTTTGGATCCAAACAAAAGGAGGCTATGACCCCCTTATTTGCAGGCTTCAACCTGAAGGAATATATGATTCCCTGAATTCTTCGAAACCAATAGAAAGGAGACAACTACCAACTTTCCTTGACCCGTCCTGCCTCCCTAAAATATAAGTGTAGACTCAATATTCCACTACCACTTATACTATGACTTCCACTATCACATCAACTTGTAATTTTCACTGTCACATCAACCTGTAACTATCACTATCACATCAACCTGTAACTATCGCTATCACATCAACCCATCACTATCAATCTTCCATTGATATATCATCATCAACCTGTACCATATCATGCATCAACCATGTACCAGTACATGTACCATACCTTGCATCAACTATGTACCAAAACCTGTTCCATACAATGCATGAACCATCTACCAAAACATGTACCATATCATCAATGATGTGCCTCAATCAAGCACCAAAGAATGTGCCTCATACATATTCCATCGTATACCAAGTGTATACCTCAACCATGTACCAACATCATAAATATGTTCCTATAGAAACCATATACAAGGTACCATAACATCACTCAACCATGTAGCCAAGATGTACTTCAAACCATGTGCCTAAAGTATGTACCAACATCCATAAACAATGTACCAAGAGATGTACCTCAAGCATATACCATATCACTCATGATATGTCTCAATAATGTCTTAGACCAAGTAATATAGAATCAATGGCGTGCCTCAACCAAGAACCAACATTACCAAGCATGCCTTAAGCATTTACCAAAACATCCAATGCATGTACCTCAAACATGTGCCATAACCTCAATAAGAAGTGCCTCAAACATACATCAATATCACCAAGAAATGTACCTCATACATGTACCAAAGGTATGCCTCACACCATGCACATAATATGTGCCTCAAGCATGTGCTAATTTCTCAACAATATACCAAAGACATGCCTCAATAATGCACCATGTTGGAATGTTTGGGCTGACTCAGGTTCTACCTTAGGTTTCCCACAAAACCCTACAAACCATCGACCCTTCTAGAGACCATAAGGAAACACTAGGCACAGAGTGAACAATGAAGTCTCATCCGAGATGGGGGTGATTGCCCAAATTATATGTATGAATTCATGGAATGGATGGTGCTCATGGGTATGTTAGGCATTCTTTCCATGTAAGAGATATTAGGTCCACCATTATGTAACCGTATTCATTCACTAACATTCATTGTGCAATAATTAACATAACTTATTCTAGTGTGTGCTATAATTTAACTCTATAGATTCATTAATTCATTCATGTATTCATCATGAACCATTGAAAACCATAACAGAAACATTCCACACAATGACACAATGTTTTACCGTGGTTTACCCCCAAGGCTACGTCCACAAATATCTAGCATTATCTTCTTTATTCATATTCATCAATTCATTGCACTACTCACATTACATCAGAAGTTCATAAATGAACATGTATAGGTGAGGTTGACTAGTGTCACACCAATATCCACAACTTGCGACCTGAACCTCGGTTACAATCCATAAGTCTCCAAAACTAACTCAACATTAGCTCCACAACTCTCAACCAAAACTAGTAACTACGACTCATAACTCATACAAAAACATACATACCTCCCATATTCCTCATACAACAGATATTTATACTGCAAAAAGTGGGTTAAACACATTACATTTTGACCAAAACCCTAACCCTAAGTGGATTAGGTTTGCCCACATTAAAACCTCTTGCACAACTGGTCCTCGATCCAACCATTTCCTCGCTGCATTGTTTCTTCCTCATGATGCTTTTCCTTATTGTACGACACAATACTTATCCTTCCTTCTGACGCACTACTTTTCCTTATCTTCTGGAGTGCGCTTCTATTCTAGTCCCAATTCTAACTATCTTCCAAAATTTCTGCGCATTTCCCCAAAATAGACTGCACCAACAGGCCCCCAACACTTACCTGTGGCTCGTTCTGAGCCACTCAGGAAGTGTTTGCAGCGTTTACTGATTTCTCCAACTCCTAGAATCTACCTAAAATGTCTTCAGCTCAAGATTTTTCTTGTGTGCTCTTCTCTGAAACAGACTCCATAGTTTGCATTGTGATGTTCTCCTTCATCACTTATTCAGTCTCCATGTTTATGTGCTCAACATGACATTTGATTCTATCGATTTATGTCATCATTTTCTTTGAACCTTCTTGCAGTGTCTCCAACTAAGTCTGCCTCATATGTTTTTATTCATGTATATTCTTCAGTTCGGCCTATAAGTTTTTCAACTCATGCACCCTTCTCAACCTATCCTGTATTATCATTGCCTTCTTCTTTTTCTTCAACTCCTGCCCTCTAGTGTTTATTACGTCTTCTTTCTTGTCTAAGTCATGTAGTTTCTCAGCCTCCTGCATATGAGTCCATAATTGTGCACTTCTATCATATAAATCTAAAATTTCCTTGAAGCTCTATGCAATGTTCTCCTTAGGGCCTGTCACCTCATGTTCTCTCCATGATATAAATTCTAGAGTTGTGCTTGTTTGTAAGAGTTTCATCATATCTATGATATGTCTCTTATAGTTCTCCATTGTTTGTGCTATATTTTGAATGTTCTCTTTTGTTTGTAAGTGCTCCCCTTCCTACGCGCTATAAGGAATTGACTTGAATACCTCTTCTACACACTTCTCTATCTAATCAATGCATTTTTCGCTTCCTCTCTCTCAACCTACACCTATTTGATTGTAATATTCAGTGTGTCCCTTACTTATCCAAATGTAACTTTGTCACATCCGCACGTTCCTTTGATTGAATTTCCTATGTAACACTGACTTGTATTTTATAAAGTGTTTCCATTGATATCTTGGATAGTTCCAATTCCAAGTGATCAATATCCTTCAACAAATTATGTGATGTCTCTGTGTCCATCTACAACATGTCCTGAGTGATAGGGAACTTTTCATTTCTGGGAACTACAATTTGGACTGTATCCTGCACTAAAATTATCATTTCTTGAGTAGTTTGCTATGGTTGTGCTTAATCCTTCTTCTACATTGTATTCAGTTGCAGCTGTGCCAATGATCTCCTCTCGCTACTTTTATGCATCATCCCATGAATCTATTGCATGGTCTTGTACCTTCTCAGTGACTAACTCAACATCATATTTTGTTATTGTAAATTTTGGGACACCTTTGTGCACCTTCATCTTCTTTATCTAGCCTTCTTCCTGTAATATTGTCCTCTTCATCGATGGAGTTTTTGTTTGTTTTTTAGTTGTTGGTACTTCTATTTCAGGTACATATCCTCCTCCTAGTTCCTCCTACATGGGAACATTGTTGTCCTTATGTACTCCTTCATTGGTTACTTTGGCACGATCGTTCTCCTTCACTAAGGGATTCTTTTGTCTTGGTTTTCTAGTTGTTGTGCTCCCTTATGTTTCCCTCATGTTCTTTGTAGCCTTCCTTGTGTTTTTTATTGGAATGTTTGATTTCTACGACGTACCAGCTTATTCTTGTTGCTTCCCCTTTGATCCCTTCTTAGAAACTATTGGTACCTTCCATTCATCCAACCAGTATTTCATGTCCCATTAGACTTCTTCTATTGTCACATAGTACCTTAGTTGCAACCACTCCTTCTTGAGATCCTTTTTTGCTTGAATCCACATATTTTGTCTAGAGGCCTTAAAATATGCTACTCCTTGATGCTCTTCCACCACTTATAGTGGTATCCTCCATGTCTTAGCCATATTTTCCTTCATCTCATCAAAATACATAGAAAAGATACTAGAATTGGCCTTACTTTATTTTTTGGCCGAGGTGTGCCACAACGTTTTTTTTTTTCAAGTAAAAAAGGTAGGTCCTATTATATGAACATTGAAAAATTACATAGTTCTATTAAGCTGCCAGTTGTCCCACCTGTAGAGGAAACCGAGACAGCTGGCCAAGCCCTGCTACTTTTCAAACTCATAGTCCCAGGCTGCCATCCTGCCTGAAGGAAACCAGGATGCATGGCCACCTTTATACCAAGTCTTATCATTACTATGCTAATAATAACAGTAATACAAGCTAACTGTGCTATATCGCTGGTATGCAACAAAATAAAAGAGTTTCTAATTGTGAGCATGTAAAAAACCTATTAGCCGGTGTCCTTATCCTCGTCTCCATTCTTTCCTCGCTCGACTGGAATTGTGTAGACCTGTGCGCAGGTAGGGAATTGGTGTCTTGGGGATGCACTGGAGTAGGCCGCATAGATCATATCGAGGCGTTGATTTATGCGGATGGCTCTAAATATCTGGTCGTCCACCATGCTGTGAATGTCAAAGATTAATTCAAGGTGCTCCGGATGAAGGAATAGTGGTTGGTTAGCAACATCCTTTCGTTCCTTTACATTGCCACCCGGGGACTCTGTCTTCCTATTTTGTTGCTTGACCACCTCCGAAAGTTCGCCGGTCGTGAATTCCTCTGTGTTTTCTTCCATTCCTTTCGGAAATTCTTCCTCTACGATGCATGTTGTGAACTCCTCAACTAGAGCACCCCTGGGACTGTGCACTGTGTGTAGAGCAGGGCTTACTACATCCTTCCTGAAATAGGCGGGGGGATTCCAATTGTCCAGGACCATGAATAGGAGGCTCTCGTTGTAGCTCTAGATGGATTCGCCTGGCACAATCTCCTCAACATACGCCATGGGAGGCAATCCCAATCTCCTGGAATTCCTTGTTTCCCTTCTGCTGGCGAGAGCCAAAGATTTTTCAAAGTTCTTTTGTTGCTTCCACCGTGAATCAGCTGCGTACCATGTCGCGCCTCTGCGAGGCCATCCCCTAGCTCGTGGCATACTCAGAAGCCAAGATCTATCCCTTCTCTTTGAAGGTTCAGCCTTCGGCTCTGCAAACCTCAAATGAATTACAAATCCTCTGAGGTGATGAATAAGGTCGAAGGTGATAGCTATGGCCATTAAGGTTGAGGTCTTAATGCGTTGTTCTCCTGTACTACTCGCTTGAGCGAGGGGCCTCATTGTTTGACGTCCTCTTCCTGGGTGCGCTCCCATTCATTTATGACGAGGAGATGGGAGCCAGTGGCCACCATTTATGGCCCCTCCTGGCACTGTTCCGCATGTCCTTCCCCCTTCGCATGGCACCCCATCCGGGGGTTGGAGATCCTTATTTGCTAGAACTTGACACTGCCCTGAGATGTCTGATACTTCAGAGCTGTGTGTTGCCCAGTAAATATGTTCAGACTCCTTTGTTACTCCTTCATTTTCCAGAAAATCCACTACCTTGTTGGCCTCTCTTTTCACATGAGAAGGTATGATGCTGAGGTTGGCTCTAAGTAGATTCTTAAATTCCTCAAGCAACCCTGAGAGTCTCCAGCTAGGTGATATTTTTTGCGGATCCTCCCCATGGAGGATTTTGGTGATTAGTTGGATGACAATTTGTGAATCCCCTTCCACGATGAGATAGTGGCTATGTCGAGCAATTTCTACTTGGAGAACTTGCAGTAGGCCCATTAGATCCTCTACATTATTTTTTGTCTCCCCCAAATATCCTGCTACCAGGATGAGGATTTCTCCTCTGGATTTTCTGGGTGCTGCTCCAAAGCCAGCTGGTCCCGGGTTTCCTTTGGAAGCCCCATCGAAGTTAATTTTTATGAATTATGCAAGAGGAGGGTTCCAAGTGGTTGGGGTTCTTTTTTGACACTTAGGTGTTTTGATCGTCAGTTTATTGATCAAACTGGGCTGCCAACTTTGGAGAATGCATTGTTCTTCTGGGATGTAGTTTAGATCCTCTAACTTCCAATGTTTGCTTCTAAATGTTTCCTTGATAAGTGTGATGATTTTTCACAAGTTAAGTCTGGTGTGGAGTCTTTGGAGTGGGAGATTCTTTTGTTTCGCTCCTTCCATATCTTCCAAAGAATAAAACTAGGGAAGAGTTGCCATCTGTGACTCAGTAAAGGATTTTTGAAGGTGGTCGAGTCCCAATTTTCAATCGTGTCTATAATGTTTCTTTTGTTTTGATTAGATCGGCACATCAGTTGGGCTCCTTGGTCCCAGACCGACTGGATTTAGTGACATATATTGAAAAGATTCTCTTTGGTTTCCTCTTGTTGTTGGCATAAGGCGCATATTGAGGACCCAATAAAGCCTCTTTTTCTAAGGTTGTCCCAGGTGAGGACTCTGTTGTGCACAATCAGCCAGAGGAAGGTGGACACCTTAGGCCAGAGTATCGGGTTCCAAACCTTGTCCCATATGTTTTCCTTTTCCTGGTTTTGGAAATTGCCTTGTTGGTAGTAGGCTTATTTGACTGAGAAGTTACCAGTAGTGGAGCGCCCCCATATGAGTATATCCGGGCCTTCTCTGTGGTGAATTTTCTGGTGGCTTGCATAGTGTTGCCAAGCTTGCAGGTCAAGGTTCTCTAGGACCCCTAATTCCTAGTTGGAGGTCTTCCAGTTTCGCCACTGCAGTCTTTGTTCTTCAAATTTCCAGAGATCCTTCACTCTTTGGGCAGTGCCTTGGTTTAGAGCGTGTTTAATGGGCATCAGCTCTTCTAGGTCATTTAGAGGTTTGAGTTGTTTCCATGAGTCTTTACAGAACATGGAAATTTCACCATTTCGCACTTCCCAAAAGGCGTGATCTTGAATCAGGTCTCTATTTTTCCATGCTGTGTTCCAAATGTTAGATCCCTATATTCTGGTATTGTGTCTAATGAGTTGGTCGACCTGCATGGAGGGAGCATATTTCTACAGCTAGATTTGCGCCCATAGTGTATTTGGTGCTTTTATCCATCTCCACCACATTTTGGCTCCCATTACATGATTGAGCTTACCCGGGTCTTGGAGTCCTAGACCTCCCATATGTTTTGGCATGCAGATCTTGTCCCATCCTACTAGCACCCACTTCTTGTTAGGTTGAAGGCCTTGCCAGAGAAAGTTTCGTTGGAGGTTCCTTATAGCTTTGATGATTTTCTTGGGAGTGTCTAGGGCAGTGAAAAGGTAGGTGGGAAGGGTCTGAAGGACCGACTTGAGCAGGACCAGTCTGGCTGCATTGTTTAGCATTCGAAAGGTCTAGTTATTCAGCCGGTTGGAGATGGAAAGGAGGAGGTTGTCCCAGGATATGGATTTTGTTGTTACTCCTATTAGAGGAATGCCTAGGTAGTTGGATGGAAGGGAGCTCTTGGGTATTCCTAGGAGTTTGAAGATATGAAGCTGGACCACAATCGGAGTATTAAAGAAGAAGAGTTTGGATTTGTCTAGATTGAGCGTCATTCCTGACACTTCTGTGAAATATGAAAGGATGGAGTTAAGCTTATTCGCCTCCCTTGTCATTGGGGAGTTAATGAGTAGGGTGTCATCGACAAATTGGTTGTGTGAGGGTGCTGGTTGGATGTTGTGTAAAGGCAAGCCTTTGAGAGATCCTTCTTGGACCTCTGTCTTGATGGAACGTCCCAGGCCTTCTGCCATGAGCATGAACAGAAAGGGTGATAAGGGGTCCCCTTGTCTGATGCCTCTAGATGGTGAGAAGGGTCAGAAAGGGACTCCATTGACGAGGATGGAAAAGAAGGTTGAGGAGGTGAGGTTTAATATCTAGTTCACCCAATGCTAATCAAAGCCAAAAGAATTTAAAATGGCTCGGAGGTAATGCCAACTGGCTCTATCAAATGCTTTTGAAAGATCAAGTTTTATTAGCATACCAAGATTTTTTTTTGACTTGAGAGGATAGATGACCTTATGAGCTAGAATAACGTTGTCCATGATTTGTCTTCCCTCTACATATCCTGCATGTTCTTTAGATATGACGAAGGGAAAAATTGGCTTGAGGCGGTTCGCAACCACCCTTGTGATGATTTTATAAATTAAATTGCAAAGGGTGATGGGCCTGAACTGCTTGGGGTTTGTTACCTGTTATTCTTTTGGTATTAGGGTGAGAAAGGTGGATTTGAGGGCCGGGAGGACTTGGCCTGAAGTCCTTGATTCCTCCACTACCTCCCAAACCTCTTTCCTTACTATGTCCCAGCAATGATGGAAGAAGTCAGTGGTGAATCCGTCCGGTCCTGGGGCTTTTCCTGGGGGCATATATTTTGTTGCTTGGTCCACTTCCTCTTGCATGATATGCCTCATTAAGGTTGTGTTCTATTTAGGTGTGACCATTGAGGGTATGTGACTGGTTACTCTATTGATGGTTGCTTCCCTATCTGCCCTGGTTTGTGTTAGGAGGTAGTGGTAGTACCTATTGATATTTGCCTCTATTTGAGTATGTTCTCTGATCGGGTTAACCTGTTCATCCTCCAGATGAATGATTTTGTTGATGTGTCAGCGGTGTACCATGGTCCTGTGGAAGAATTTCATGTTCTTTTCCCTCTCTTTGAGCCATTTTACTCTAGACTTTTGTCTCCATAGGATTTCCTCTTGCTTTTTCCTCTCTTCTAGTTGCGCTTGTAGCTGCTCTTCCTCTTTCATTAGTTCAACAGTTCGAGTCCCCGAGATGAAAGTTTTTTGTATCTCCATTAATTTGTTCTCTATTTCCTGCATGCTTTGGAATATGTTTCCAAAGGTGTTCTTATTCCAGTGCTTTAGAAATTGCTTGAAGTTTTTGAGCCATTTCTGGAATTTGTACATGCTTGTACCATGATCTATCTTCGCCTGAGCCCACCATGTTTTCGCAAGATGATGGAATTCTGGGTGTGTGAGCCAGAATTTTTCAAACCGAAAGGGTTTGTATTTGGGTATGGCCTCTATTTCTAGGTGTAAGGCTATTGGCCAGTGGTCTGAGCCAGCTTTAGGGAGAATGAGACTTTCCATACAAATGTCCTTTTCAATGAGTTCTTCAGCTACAAGGAAGCGGTCCAGACGGTAGGCAACATGTTGGTTTCCTGATCTGCGGTTGGACCAGGTAAAAGTACCATTGTTATTTTCTATATCTACTAACTTTAGATGATCGATGAGGGTTTTAAACTTCCCACTGTCTTGTTCCAACCTTTTTCGCCCGCCTGTTTTTTCCTCCAATGATAGGATCATGTTGAAGTCACCTCCCATGATCCAGTTAGGTGTGGTCAGCAAAGATTTGATAAGATCTAGTCTCTCCATGAATTTTCCTTTTTCCTGCTAACTTTGGGGTCCATAGATGTTGGTGACGGTTCCCTCTTGATTCGAACCTATGACATCAAAGTGAATTGTTATGGTGCCTATTGTGGAGAAGAATCTGCTAAGAGTAGTGGTGTTTGGGTTCCATAATATAGCTAGGCCCCCTGAGGCCCCTGAGGAGTCTATTTGAACAAAGTCACATCCCCTCCAGATGCGTTGGAAGATGAGTTTGGATTCTTCCCCTGCACATTTTGTTTTCTGTATCATTAGGATATCTGGGTTTTTTGTCTTTATGCAGTCTCAGAGGATCCTTTGTTTGGATCTTTCGTTGAGTCCCCTAATATTCTAGGTAATGATATTCATCATAATGAGGGTGGTTCTAGGTGGAGGTATCCCTCCGAGAGCTTATGGATCTAGCCTGAGTTGATCATAAGATTGCCCTCCTCCTTGATCAGTTGATGCACTATTTTTCATCCCCTTATTTTGTTCTCTCATGGTATTATTTTTGAGCTTGAGCCTGAGTCTGGGTCTGTTGCTATGCCCAAGTGTTTCGTGGATCCTATAGTTGAGTCAAGAAAAAACTTGTGTACCTTTCAAAGTTTATCTTCAGGGAGGCCTTGTAGATTCTTTTGGTTGAGGGCTTCCTCAAGCTTTTCTAGATCAATGCCTGCTAGATCTTGGTCGTCCACCTGCATTAAGATGTCGCCATATCCATCTCCTTTCTCTTCTAGGTATGTTTCCAGGTTTATGCCCAAGGGGGAAGGGCCTTGGTTCTATCCTTTGCTTTGTATCTCTTTGTGTGGATCATGGATTTATTCATCTTCCGGTAGCTGGTTCAGAATCTCGTATGAGTTTTTGGTCAAGATTTTGGGCTTGGGGTATGGTATCTGCTTCTTGGTAGGGTTTTTCTTTCTGGATGTGATAGTGGTGAAGCCATCTTTCTTTGTGATGTCGTTGGCTTTGGTGACTTGCTTATTCAGAGGGCAGTCTCTGAACAGGTGGCCATGCTCATGACATTTTCTATAGCGGAAAGGGATATGTTCGTAGTCCAGTGTTTGTTGCCAGTCTTCGTCCTGATATTCTAGAGTTACCGCCCCTGGTAGAGCCTTGGATATATTCATATAGACACATATTCATGCATATGAAGTATATTTCCATTGTTTTGTGGCTTATGAGGTTTTGGCATAGTTACCCACTGTGTTTCCTATTCCCATGAGAATCTCCTCCATCCAGAACTCCTACGGTAGGGAGTAGAGGTTGATCCATACTAGTGCCATTGTAAATTCCTCCTTGTCTGGGCTAAAGCATTCTGTCCAGAATCTTAGGAATAGCCCTGCTAAGTTGTAGAAGTATGGGTTGTTCTCAAAGATTTGGTCTCGGTCTTCTGGGTTATACAGGATGATTGTGAAGAAGCCTTTGGAGCTGAGTTGGACCTCATAATCACCCTTGGGGTTCCACCAATGTTTGATCCATTTGTTCAGGTCCCGTTCGGACAACCACAGTCCTAGAAATTTGTCAATGAGGGCATTCTCCCACATGAACCGGGTATGTTCACCTACTCATGTTGAGCTTATTAGGTATCGTGGAGTTTTTTCCATTTTTGGTATGCATTTGCCTAGCTCCCACCCACGAGGTGCTTTTGGATGAGACGTGTTGGCTTCCATCTCCATTTCCTTACTAAATCCTTGTTCTCTGGCTAGGAACTGTTCACGCATCTGCGGTGGCGGCTCGAAAGATGGTCTCTTTTCTCTTTTTCCCGATCGATCGTTGGCCATAATGTTGTTGTACGAGGGGGGTTTCCCCCCTCTTCTATGTTCATTATGATGGATCAGATCAGAGGACTGTCAATGCTTGATTTTTGCAGGTGGCTTTCCACATAGTGAGATGGTGCGATCATGCAGCGAGTAGCGCGGAGCTTGGAGCTAGGGTTTCCCAGAGCCCATACGTTATCTTCTTCCTTCCATGGTTGGTTGCTTTGTTTATATATTAGCGTGCTTAATATCAAGGTGTGCCACAATGTTACATACTTCGTTGCACGACACTTTCTTCTCCTTAGATAAAATCTGTTGTATTTGGGTTCTCCCCAACCCACCAATTCTATGAGTATGATTATCCATGAATAGTGGAATTTTGTTCCTAAGTCTTGTGCATATTTGCATTTTTCCAAAAATAAATTCAATAAGTATGGGGCCCAAATTAGTAAGCTTCTTTTCATGCACTTTGCGGCTGCTACTATGACTCCTACTAGTTCTTCTTATTTGTGACACTTCCTCGACAATTTACATGACATAAAATTTGTTTCTACTCTTGTCATAGGTTTTGTGATCTTGTTGATACCAACTTTGTCATCTAGATATTTTCATGGATTCTCTCTATCTGTTGGAAGATCTGTAATTTTTGCAATCAGATCTACATCTATTGACACTCATCTAGCCATCCACATAATACCTCCATGCACGAAGGCTAGTAGTTGTTTGACACATTTATTGACATCTTTACCCCTTCCAAAATGTGGAATTTCTAATAAGTTCATTATCCCTATATTGTACGACCCTATGATCCACTTCTTTGGCTCTAATACTGGAACACCTGATGAACTTGTTCCTTTTATCTCCATAAAAAATTCTAGCACAAACTCAGGGAATGTTTCCCTGTATGCAATGTCATCATCTACATACTTTAGTTTTTCTACACATCCTAATATACCAGGTAGGTGTTGAGGAAAATATATGAAATGATCTTACTCAAGCATTTTCAAACTTTACTTGGCTAAAGAAAAGTATGTGGGAATATCACCCCATTTTTATAGCCAACAAAAATAACATCCTAACTCACAAGTATTAATTACGAGTTCTTAGGCTAGTCTTTTATCAACAAAAAGCTTGCTAGAAATTCACTTTTTATGTAATTTTCTGAATATAACAGTTGTTGAAATAAATGTAAGAATAGAAGTAAATACACCAAGATGATAATCAAGATAGTTGAGACATAAAGAAATGCTTTATTTCATTCCAATTCACCAAGAGTCATTTTCTTTACAAAATCTCATACAGAAATCTTGGACCAAAGTCAAACTTAGACATCCCCGATGGAACATACAAAATGACCTCTGACATAAAACCAAAACTGAACTCTAAAAGTTGGATCATCTTGCCACAGATTTCTGCCCACTAGACTCTGCACAATAGCCTTTATCATTCATGAAAATTAATTCATAAACAGACAAGCGTACAGAGACTATAAAAAATAGATCAACACCTATGAAAAACAAGTGTATGAATGATTTGATTCAGCCCTGAATATTGTTGTCTACAATAAGACCCTGCTATCACAAAAGAGAATTAGTTTGTGATGAATATATGAATGAATGAAAATTGAACTATCTCAACATAAACTCAAAGAGCAAACCTTAACATGCTTCTTCTTCTATCCTCCTCTTGTTCCTCCCTTCCTTTTTTATTTTGGCAAATTAGAATTGGTTGAAGAAGTTGAACCAATTCATTAGTTAAGTTAATTAAAAGACTCAACTAACTTTAGTTAGGGGGGAAAGTAATAATTATAATAAAGGGTCATAAATAAATAATAACTAGTAGGTGGGACCCCTTGTAACTCCCTTTGGTTCATAAAAATCATAATAATCATAACATAACCATTAGTTAAGAAAAATACACCTCCTTGTGCCTCCCATTAACATATTCACTTTTGGCAATTAAAACTCATGGAATTTGAAATTATTTCAAAATAATACTCATATATCCAAAATAAACATGTTGTCCAAAGATCCATGAAGTCAACTGTCATCAAATAATAGATAACATAAAACTCAAAAGCCATATTTCCCAGTCTGCGATGCAACCTTTCCTTGGTTGTTGCTATCCCCTCTTGATTTTCTTGAATTTTCCTTAGGTTGTGCAAAGCCTTTAGGCTTAATCTCGTTGATCACATGGGAACATTCGTCCCTCAAAAGCATCCTGGAAGACACAGATTTGTCAGAGTCTTTGGAGGGTGAGGAAGGGGCAGCAGTGGATTTTCCTTTATCAAGTGCATGGTGGGATTCAATCTTCAATATATTTCTAGCATGGGAGGATTTCACTGGCGAGTGGTTAGGGGAAACTTGGACAATGGGGTTCAAAGGTGGAGGAGTAGGAAAAGACAATTTGGGCCACCCACAATGTTGGGAGACTATCGGGTGGACAATCTCCTACCATCCATCATTTTCAAGGACCTCCAGTTGTGAGGATACATGAGGAGGTACAGGGATACCTGTAATTTCCCCCACCTTTTAG
>JZKD02S1684841.1:492891-538694 GCA_000966675.3 Picea glauca | reverse complement strand
TTGTAAATGCAAAATTTGATGGCTCTGAGCTTAAGGGCTCGGGCTTGAGTCATACTGAGTTCAGGAGGAACCTCTAGCTTTTGTAAAAAAATGTATAATACATGAGTACCATTCACAGGAAGATAAATGCTCTGCCACCTGTTGATTGTTATGTTGTCCTTCTATTGCCACCTCCATCTGCAAATTCGTTGAATTTTCCCCTATGAAATTTATGTCCAGCAGCTCATGGTTTTCCTCCATTAAAAGCTTAGCAAGGCCTTGGCCTCTTACCAATTTGGTGGGCTTCACTTCAATGTTGAACTCGATTCACTTTACAATCCATTTAGCTCTCTTTCCATCAATATCAGGCTGAGTCAAAACATCTTTCATGGAGGGTGAAGGGACATATGCAATGAATTTTGAGTGGAGGATATAAATTCAGAAAGCTTTTAAAGATTTTATGAGAGAATAGGCCTGTTTTTCAATAGGATCATACCTTAGTTCAGCATCTTTGAGTGTTTTTCTAAAGAAAGCAACTGGGTGATCCATATTTTCATCATCTTTCTGTAGCAGGACTGCTGCCACTATGTCATAAGAAGCAAAGGAAAAAAAGTAGAAAATCTTGTTGTAATCCAGACTGATTAGAGTCAGGGATTCCATGATAGCCTGTTTGATATCCTGAAATGAATTCCTTGTGTTGTCTATCCATTTTATCTCATACCCCTTTTTCAACATACATGTTATGTGTTTACTAGCTCGACGAAATTTCGAACAAATCTTCTAACAAAATTAATCTTACCAAGCAACAATTGACTATCCTTTTTCGACCTTGGTAAGGACAACCTCTAAATTACTTCCACCCGAGATGGATCAATTTTCATGCCTTCTACTGAGACGATGTGGCCTAAGAGCTTGCCTTTCCTGAGAGCAAAATGGGACTTTTTGGGATTCAATGAAATTCTGAACTGCCTGCACTTCAGAAACACTCTTTTTAAATGCTTTAGATGCTCCTCATGATTGCTGGAATAAACTATGATGTCATCAAGATAGATGAGGAAAAACTTGTCCTTCTCACCCACAAAAGCTATGTCCATGGCCCTTTGAAATGTGGCCCCGACATTCATTAATCCGAATGGCATTTTGGCGTACATAAAGATATCCCAAGGAGTAGTAAACACAGTCTTCTCTTGGTCATCAGGATGGACAGAAATCTGGTTATAGCCAGAAAAACCATCTAGGAAAGACATAATAGTAGCCCCTGAAATTCTTTGCAGCAAATGTTCCATTTTAGGTAGGGGATAGTTGTCTTTCTTAGAGCATCTATTTAGGTTTCTAAAGTCCACACATAACCTAACCTCACCATTTTTCTTTCTCACTATTACTAGATTTGCAATCCATTTAGAGTATCTCAAAGGGATTATGATCTTAGCATTAAGAAGCTTTTTGATTTCTATTTCAATCACAGGCAAAAGAAGAGGACTGATAGGTCTAAGATTTTGTTTGAAAGGGATGGTGTCCTTTTAAAGAGGGATCTTTTGTTGAATGATATCAGGGTCATAAGTCTTCAAATCACTATATTTCCAAGCAAAAACATTGGAAAATTCTTTCAAAATGCTGCAATATTCAGACTTCTAATCAGCAGTCAATTCAGAGGACAGATTTATGAATCTAGGTTGGCTTTCGCTCCCTATGTTTTTCTCATGAACAACAGGCTCTTTCTCCTTTTTATTTGGCTTGTAGGGGACATGGTTGTGATCAAATAGCTTTTTGAGAGGTACCAAACCCTGAGATATGTAATTGTTAGGTAGCTGAACAATATCATGCTGACCAAATTTTTTTTTATCTTAGGATTTTGGGATTCCTCCATATTTATATTCTGTTGGTCGACGTGCACATCAAAAAACTCATCTACCACCTAAAGAAATCTATTAAGTTCATCATTATCTTCAAAAAATTTCCAGTATTTGATATTGTCGAGAAAAAATGGCCTATATTTGACTTGGATTTCATAATTGAGCCTGGGGGGCATGGGAGTAATAAACATGTTGGATGAAATAGCAAGGGAATTGGCAAGATGATTCATATCTCTGGGTATATAAGAAATCTTAAAAATAGAAAAAGAATCTCTAATTTTCCATACCTCATCCCTGTAGGCTTTCAATCTGACATGCTTTGCTTGGAAAGTATTGTTTACTTATTGTATGATGAGATTTTCATCTCCAAACACCTTTAATCCTTTTATCCCCATCTCCTTAGTTGAATTTAATCCCAACAGAAAGGCCTCATACTTTTCTATGTTGTTAGTAGTTTTGAAATCGAGCTTAAAAGATAAATGTATAGTCTCCTTCGAAGGAGAAATCAAAACTACCCCTGCACCTGTTGAATCTTTGGTACTAGCCCCATCAAAATACATAGTCCAAACTGGAACACCCTTATCATCAATTTGTTGTTCAGTGGGCTTCACAAGCTGCAAAGGAGATGATTGAGAATCATCTATTTGAAGAATACACGAGCCAAAATCTATGTCTACAGCATAAATTGGATGATTTACATAATTTTTTGCATCGCTGATGATGTAGGCAAGTTGATTCTCTTTGTAAATTCTTTTTATCTCTCCTCCAAACACTAGGATCGTAGCATACAAAATATCCATCTACAAGGTACCTCCTAACCTTTTTCCATGGACGATACAAGAGGATTCCGAACTTGGGTGGGATATCAGCAACCACCACATCCATTACCATGCTTCTCATTGGCAATTGGGAAAGGTTTATAACAAGGTCTTTTATAAGGCCAAGGCATCTAACTTTCCTAGAGTCAAAAGAGAAGATATCGTGATATGGTTTGGTGACCTCAAGCCCAAGCTCATCCATCACTTCATTAGGCATAAGATTATGTGATGCTCCTGAATCAAGAAAGCAGTTGTGGAGGATCTTATCATGAACATTTAGGGATATATAGAATGGTGTACAAGAATCATCTCGGTCTTCTATCATAGGCCCTATAGTTACTATTGGCTTGTCATCATGTAGGTTTACAAAATCAGCAGAAGAAGAGGTCTTTCGTTCAAGGGAATTCAGGATGGCAGACTTGAAAATATCATTCTTCATGAGTTCGGTCAATGGCATAGGTATTTTTACTTTCTAAATTTCTGATTCGAAATTAAAAGAATATGTTGATTTGTCAGAATTTTTTACCTCGTTGGAAGGAGCTTTGAGAATGACTTGCTCCTTTGCTAGAAGTTGTGTTTTCTTCTGCTACTATTTTGCAGGAGTGGAGGTATGTTTTACAGGAGCAGCAGGCTGCTTAGCAGCAAATTCTTTCTTCTTCACAGGAGCAGCGAGCAATGGTTTAGGGGCAGCATTTTTGGATCTTAAATTATAACCTTGTTGATCATCCGTATGATAGACAGATTCATCAATACTTGCCTCATGAATTTCCTGATTCATCAGGGTTTCTTCATAATCTACTTGTGTCAAAAAGGACGAATCATTTTCTTCACCAAAACAATTTATGTCATCTGCTTCTTCAACTTCATCATGAGGCATCTGCTGCTCTTCTTCTAGCATTGCATTTTGGAAAGGGGGTCTAATTTTTTGATCATCAGCTACATTCTTGTCTCTCTGAAGGATATGGTCTTGTTGATTGTTCCCTCTATAAGGGAAAGCATTGGTATTTCTAGGGACAAAAGCATTTGGCTCTTTTGTCCTTGCTGGTTGCTAATTCTGGATCTTCAATTTTGACATTTTAGATGTCAAGTTGTCCAACATCTTGGCCATCTTTTCCATTTTACTATTAGAAGAAGAAGGGGGCTCAATAGAAGACTTCTTTCTCTCAACCTTTCATTTGAGCTTCTGAGATGCCATAATATTTGATTTGACTTCGAGGGCATCATCTTGCATTAAAGCAAGTATAGTTGATCTTCTTTCTCTGAGGATTAGACAAATATCTGGATCAAAAGCAATAGAGAATGTGATCTTTGTCGATGCATCATTTGGTTTGATCTCTGCAGGGATCTTGTAAAACATTATATTAAATATTTTGATGAAGTCTGATACCAACTCCCCATCTTCTATTCTTAAGTTTCTGAACTCAGAAATGTAATATAGTAGATCTATTCTTTCTCCCCAGTGTTTTAAGAACACCTCATTAGTTTCTCAATACATGTGACTAAATTTGTCGGTAACTCTTTGAACCACTTCCGAGCTTGGCCATCCAAACTCTTCACAAAAGCTCTGGTCCACACATATTCTTCTGAAATGTTAATATTTTCAACATAAGCATAAAAAGATTCTATATGTTCTTCTGCAGTATAATCCCTAGCTCCGGTAAACTTTGGCATATATTTTTGATAATATCCGGTTGGCATGGCAGATAAGGGATTGGGGAAGACAAGTGGAGCATACCTATTTTCTAAAATATGTTCCATCTTGGTTAAAGGGATAGCCATGGAAATCTTGGGGGTTGATACAGAAGAATAATTTTCAGGAGATGAAGGTTGAGATGGGATGGTTGAGTTTAAATAAAATGGTTGTCTTACTTCACTTTGAGTAAAATTTTCAGAAATTGGTGAAAAATAAGAGGCCTTGTAAAACTGACTGAGCAAAAAGGATAAGCTTTCTTCTACCTTAGAGGACAGATCATGTAAAATATCTTCAATAACAGGCAGATTAGTATGAGTGTAGAAAACACCCTTTGTAGGCTTAGTGGGTGAGGAATTCAAAGAAGAAGAAGAAGAGGATTATTTTTGCTAAGGGGATCTTGTAATTACCTCTTTAAGGTTGGATGAAATTTCATGCTAAAAAACAGAGTCTGTAACATTAGAGGAAAGTGAAGGTTCCTCTACCTTCAATATTTCAGATACAATTTCAATTTCCTAAGAACTATGAGTTTCAGCAGCAGGGGATTCAACCAGAGGCCTTTTAGATATGAAAGAAGAACTGTCAATTTCAATACCTGGATTTGATGTCTTAGCAGATATGGAAGCCTGTCTTTGTAAAGAGTTTCCCTAACTGATGATCTTCTCAGGGTCAAGAACTGGTGTTGCCAGTGGGCCTTCTTGGTTCGCCCTGGTGTGAGCTCTTTTCGGAGCCACTTCATTTCAATGGAGTCGCCAGATAGATGATTACAACACAAATGTAGTCCAGGCTTTGTCTATCATCAAAGTTGGATCTATGTCGTCTCCCAAGGAAGCTGATTTTTGTTCTCCTCTCCCCGACAATGAAGCCAATTTGTTATCACTCCAGGAAACTCTCAGAGGCTATAAGTCAGAGATGCCTGGTAACTTAATCTTTTTGGAAACTATTTTCTCAATAATAGGTGTAGGTTTGGATCAAGTTGGATGACTGAATCACTCCTCACTCAAAACATGCATGAACACATTTAGATGGACAAGGATTTCAACCACAAATATTCAGAGAGTTTATGAGTAAATGGATGTGTGGAGAAATAACTATTATACCAGCAGAATCATATATAAAACATATATGAATGGCCAATTACAATAATCACAGAAATACTTGCAAAGTTTAACTTATGAATGCAATGATAAGATGACAGTTATCGGGCATGAATAAGCATAACAACACGAATATAATATCCAAGTGCAAGTACAGAATAGGTAAGAAAATAAAATTTGAACAAGTTATGGCAAAAGAAGCTTGTATTACTTAATATGAAAATGAGAAGCTTGAGTACAAAATCTAAAAGAGTCTCCAAAGTCGAACCTTTAGTTCATCTTCTACCTTTAGCTTTATAGCTTTAAAATGTAGTTTTGAGATCCTAAAAGCATGGATCAGATATACTAAATATAGAAAGTCAAAATTCAGTTTGCAAAAGATAGGAATGATCCTCAAAATGAGGTCAATCCCACATTTTATGGTCTTCATATCTTGTAGAGTCATTTTGCAGTGCAGAATAGCCTTCCAAGGCTGAATGATGACTCTTCCAAGAGATACAATTCGAATTTTTTGAGGTGTGCAAAAACACTAATTTTCTGCCTTTGAAAAAGGTACCAAAAATGATTGAAACACCTCTTCTTTACATTATCCATAAAAAATAGCTATTGGATCTGACTTGATAATTCAACAAATGTCCATTCAAAGAGGTTTCAAACCATTCCAACTCAAAAAATTCCAATCTGGGCAAAAATTCGGTCATCCTGGCAGTGACAGGCTTTCGGTGGTTAACATAGAAGACTCCTAGGTGGATTAACTACCGAAATCTCTACTTTTGGTGGTTAATGAACAGTCATCCTATTCGCCTAAACCACCGAAAACTTTGCTTTGTCAAAAATTCAAAATTTGCAAAAATGATTACATTGATACTTTGCTGAGTGTTCAAGGTCTTTTGGACGATGTAACTCCTCTTCATGTAGATCTTTGAACTTCACTTCTTGTGTGGAAGACTGTGGTATATCTACCATGGTTGTAGCTAAGTTGGCTAGAGTTTCCA
The DNA here is from genome assembly GCA_000966675.3 of Picea glauca. Taxonomy (NCBI): domain Eukaryota; kingdom Viridiplantae; phylum Streptophyta; class Pinopsida; order Pinales; family Pinaceae; genus Picea; species Picea glauca. The sequence goes on along the minus strand of JZKD02S1684841.1, from coordinate 532,262 downwards.
AACCTGTTTTCTCCTGTGTTGGCGATTGAGAATCTTTTAATTTCAGCCTCAGAATTCTAAGTTGCCTGTACATCTTCATGTTCTCCCTTATCAACACCACGTTCCTGTCTTTGATTTTATCATGCTTTTCTTTGAGACTTTGGTTCATGTTGAAAATTTCTGCATTTCTTTCAGTCAAGTTTGTATTTTCCTTTTTAATAACTCTTTCTAGGACTTCCATTTCATAGACTTGTTGCAAGAGTTTATTGATTTTTCGTGCCTTAGATGCTTTAGGCTTGCTTGAAGAAGCTTTTGCCAATGGTGGACTGTGTGCCTCTGGGGAAGTTGGTGAGGGAAAGTTGGGAAAATCTTTTGCAGCTTGTCTAGCTTTTTCATCACCTTGTGTCTCTGCTAACTCTTGTTCTGGCTCTGAGTCACTATATGGTAAGTTTAAAGGGTTACTTCCTTTAGCAAGGTCCTTGGTCTGCTCACCCTCAAACTATAACTTTCTTTTGATTCTTTTTCTTTTAACAGAGGATGATTCTATCGGTTCTCTTGGTGGTGAGATACCATTCCGTTTTCTATGACTGCTATTAGGAGTAATGGTCTTCTTAGTGGCAGCTTTTTTACCCTTCTCCTCCTATTGCCAATCAGTCTGGAATTCGTTCTAGAAGAGGAAATAGTTCCAATCTACCTGCCTTTTCTTCAATGACTCTTTGACAATGAGAGTAATGAGTCCTTGATGAGACAATCTACTTGCCACCTTAGTGGGATTGTCCTTGATCTGCCTAGCCATTTTTGTGAGGTCTTTATGCAAGTAAGATGGTTAATTGATGGGAGATCTCCCTGTGAAGTGATATAAAAGTTTGAAGTGGTAGAACATGAATCTATTATATCTACCTTCACAGGTGATATAGACAAAGATTTCTTTTAGGAGAGATCTCCATTTAGGTTCCAGATAAGACATTGGTATGTCTTTTTTCCATGTAATATCTTTGTGTAGAGGTTGTAGGTAGGATCTGAATTCAATGTTTGAAGGCATGGTTGATTTGAAATAGCATTCGCCTGTTCTGGGGAGACCAATGAACTCAGCTATGGTTGCCTCATCAACCACAAACTACTCCTTTCCCACTGTTGTTTTTCTTCCATCATACGAGATAGCAAAGGTTTCGGACACCTGTTGGTGAAAATATGCCAGTTTTTCACAATAAGCATAGACTCCAATTTGCTTGAAAAAATCGGCCACCTCAGGGTAAGCCTCAAGGTACCAAAATCCATCCAATTCAGCCCTTAGAACTGGCCCTGCTTTCGGCATTTTAGTGATTGTTGACCTGTACTTGCGATTTAGGAAAAACTTCATGCCAGGGAGACAAAAAATATATGACTTAGGGTGACAAGGAGTATGACTCAGAGAAAAACAAATGAGACAGGGTGACTCAGAGTTCTGATCGCAAAGCTCAATCACTAACCGAATTTAGGCAACAGACTGACTGAATATACGCCGAAAATTTTGAGTTTCGATGAGATATACAATTAAATTGAAACAATATGGGATTTGAACTACCTAATGAATCAACTTGGCTTGATTGGTATGAAAATTGACTTGATAATGATCTGTTGAACTCGAACTGCTATCAACAATCACCACAAAAAATGGGATTATGGTCTCTAGATATGCGTTTTCTTGATGAAATCATGGGCTTAATACTATCACAATGGCTCCCAGATTCGAATTGATAATAAATGGAGATCAAATCATAGATTAATCAGGGTCATAATGGATTTCTGTCCTCGTGACTGGAGATAGTGAGGGGCTATGTGACTAATCATTTATGTTAGTAGGGAAACATGCATGAGTTTATGTGTCTTTGCCGAGCCTTAATTTTGAAATGACAAATGTTGTTAAAAGGACAACAGGGTATCAATCTTCGGATAGATACAACAAGAACATGCATACCTTACCACCTCCATGGACTTTCGGCAGTTATGTCTTCATGATTACGCCAAATGACAATTGGCTCGTGCGAAAGCACGGGCTTTTCATTTTTCCCGTTGAAATATTTTCGGTAGTTAACCGTGCTTTTTATTTTCCCTCTTAACTACCGAGAACGAAGGATTTCAGTGGTTAATGAGTGTGTTTCAGGCTCGCCTAAACCACCGAAACCTGAGATTCTGTCTTTTTCTTAACCAAACGTGCTCATTAATTTAGAAATAAATTTTGGACCACAATCTATCACCTAAAAAGAAAAATCTCCACCAATTTATTTGAGGAGATAACACACAGTAATACCCAAAAGTCATGTTTTCAAATTAACAATGAAGTCACTATTACTGCAATCGGGCCGATTTAAATGCAATGATCTTCATTAGAATATATAGGCAGTAACTAAAATAATCAATACCAAATTGCCACACCGGAATTTACAATTAAACATACAATGCACAGTCACCAGTTAGACACAAGTTATGCATGGGGTAGTTCTCCCAGGCAATGTAACTCTGCGACTTTAAAAAAAAAAACATGGCGAGGTGTCAACAACAAGCCTGTCTCAACAAATGATCGGGATGCAACAAAACATGCTCAAAACTTCTATGAGTATCTCTGACTTGTGAGAACTTAAGCCATCTATGTTATACACAGTACACAGTCAATAAAACCCCATGTTGCAACAATTTCACTTTAACAAAACAAACCCACAGTCATGGTAACAACTCAACATTTCATGTTGGGCCATTGATTTATAAAATTTCTTCGATCTAGTTACACCATGATCGAAAATGTTGTGCAAACTCAGGCTTATACAATCAAACAATCATAAGGATGCAGTGGATATACTCTTTACAACCATCCTATTCAATAGTCATTTGACCCCAAAGAAAACTACAGTTACCACGACCATTACTTATTTTTCAAACACACAACACGATATGAGCAACGCCAAGAACTTTCACCAATGCTAGCTAAAAATTCAAATAATCATCCGTGCAAAAACTAATGACTGCGTATTTACCAAACAACTCGTCATTGTCTTAAAAAAAATCAACAACCAAACAAGTTGTAGAAATAATGCATACCCACGCATCCAATCAAATTGGGGTAGAGGCCCTTTCCATTAACAACACTGAGCTATCGACATAAGGAGAGTAACTGTGTGCCTTGAAAGTAAAACTAGTAATGTAGGGTTTACCACTATTATAACCGAGCCAGTGACTATATACCAACCAACACGACTATCATATGACCAATTGGGCGAGCCTATTCTCAAAATAGTCAACAATTATACAACCAACCAACAAAAACTGAGTCGTAAAACAACAGGCCAGGTTGGTCTTCTTAAACAATTTCCAGACTACAGGGCCAAGGTTGTTCCATAGTCAACACGGGGAGAGAAGAGCCACTCTTTGTAATGGAAAAACCTCCAAGGCCACGGTGCATACAAGACAAACCATGACTCATTCATGGTTGGGCACAAATCCATGACAGGTGTAATATCCCCAAGGACAAGCCCCATTTGTATTTATAAATTGTAAATATGTTTTGTAGGATGGTGAGCCGAGTGTTGATAAGTTGGTGGGATTATGTGTTTATTAGGCCAGAGAGCCTAAGTGTTAAAGGCCAAGAGCCTAATTTTGTATATGTAACTATGAAGATCATTAATAAAATATAAACAATGTTGTGTGTAGACCAACCACAAAGAAATAGTGATGGGGGACTAAGCTTCCACAAGGCTGGGCAAGGGAGGAGGCTAAGTGTGTCAGCCTAGGGGCTAAGCTATGGGGATTACCTCTAAAGGGGATAATAATTTATTATTATTTTCTGAAGGCTAAGGTGGACATGTTGAGTGTTTTCCTAAGTTCCTGTAAAGGGAACGTGTGCTAAGTGGAACTCATGCAGCTCCAAGAAGACAAGTTTCAACCTGGGTGCATGCAGTTAAAAATGATGAGATAGTCATGTTGGGGGGGTGCTTTCATTATGTCATCCTCTGCCTGAGTTCGCGGGGATGCCCAGTCTGAACCTGTTTTTCCTCTGTGTCTGTATTTTCTTACTCGCGCACAGGGAAGGAAACCCTCATGGGAAGGTTGTTCATTCTGCCAGTTTCCCTATCCTCCGTCTGAAACCGTGAGATATTTGTGATTGACCTCTGTGTTTTTCTTTCCTTGCACCCTGAAACAAGTGGGAAAAACCCATGGTTGATCCTTCATCTGAACCATTTTTCCTCTATGTGGAACCTCCGCACAACCACGCATCCTGAAACCAAAAATCTATTAGTCATTCTATGTTTTCTGAGGAACCCGACACCTGGATAATCACCTTATCCATGTCGTTTTTTAGCGTGGGTTGTTGCCGCCTACAGTGCCATGCCCATCTATTGTTTCTACTATCATCCATGTGTGAATGAGTGATGAAACATTTCTATTGTCCTTACCTGGTTGGAGTTGAGTGGAGGAGTATGCTGAATAAGCGGGTTGTCAGGTCCGTGGTAGATCAGGCAGGTTGTCAGGCCTGTGAGTAGCTCTCTCCAGGTGAGAGAGTCTGCTGGGAAGTGTTTTTCTCCCAGAGAGAGTCCAGCACCAACTACAGTGCTTTGAGAATTCTTGATCCGGCTTGTTGCTAATACCCGGAGAGGGAGGTGAAACAACTGATGAACTGTTCTTGTGAAGGTGTATACTCTTGGGTCAAACAGGCATGTGGGGAATGAGATTCCATGAGTAGTGGGTGTAAGAAGGCTCCTGGAGAGAATCTTTTTGGTTGCATTGTGCAGTTTTCCTGTAACCTCAGCCTAGTCTAAGATTCCCTTGCCTTGGGTGGAGCTTAGTACCAGCTCAGGGGTGGCCCACTATTGAGCGTGATGAGCAACGTGGTCTAAGGCTAGGAGGTTCATGCAAGGTCTGCACGTAGTTGGTGGAATTACTTTAGTCTAAAGATAAGTATCAATTCTATACTTAATTTATATGTGATGCATGTCTATGTCTTTGAAATGTTATCATGTATTCCTTTGCAAGTATAAATTATGGTTTTTTTCCATTAATTATGTATGTTAGCAGTAATTATGCAGTTAATTTGTATTGTTTGTTCCGCGTATGTATGTATGTATGTGAATGTTCTGCATAGTAGCATTGTCCGACAGTGGGGTTGATGGTCGAGGATGTTACAAATTGGTATCAGAGCATGGTTACAACATTGAGCCTGGATGGGCCATGTTAGTGGAAGTTGAAGAAAAAGTTTCCACAGATTTTTTGTCAAAGTAGACAAAATTTGAGTTCAGAGCCAAGGTTTCGACATCGAATCTGGATGGGCTGGATAAGTGGTCTTTGGACCTGAAGTTTCAGGTGGAAATTGTGTCTGGAGGAACCAATTTTGGACCTCAGAAATGTTCTTGAGTGCCAAAATGTTACCTTTGCCATGTTAAGAAGCTCACAAGGAGTAGAGGTATCGTAAAACCACGAGAGAAGTGGTGTTGGACCGCAGAGTAATGTGTGAACTGGTGAAGTATTGAATAAGTTTCAATTGATTCTCTTCTTTGAGTTTTCAAGTGCAAGCAGTGCACATTGTCCGCAAGGAGTGCATTGACATAGTTAAGTTAACCTCAGAGAATCTCAAGAGAGATGTCGTTGAACCTTCATTAGCAGAAGTGTAAGGAGTGCACAGGAAGAAATCTATGTTGACTTCAAAGAGAAATAGAGTCACTGAGAACTTTGTAGGGCTCTACCACGCGGGCATTGAGCGAGTGAAAGTGTGCATAGAGAGAACTCTTTGTTGAGTTCAGGGAGAAGAGTATCAAAGGAAGATAATCATAGACCTATTGAACACTCTATAGAAAACACTCAACAATGTGTGCTTTGAGAAGAAGGTTGCCAGGAGGGCACGAATTTTTCCTTTGAAAGGAAACAGAAGGGTTGAGACCCTTAGGATACTGAGTAAATAAAAAATCTCAGAAGATATAACATGAGGAGTGCATAGGAGTTGGACTTATTCCAAGTCCCAAAGATTAGGAGGGATAGCATTAGCAGAGATGTAGCTGAGAACCAAGATATGTGGGTTCACAGGAGAAATTTCAAAGGCCAAAACCTTTGAATATCCACAAACTCTTCAAAGTCTGAAGGATTCAAAATATCAGGAGGAGGAGCGACAAAAGTCATCACATTTGTTGTGGGGAGGAGCCTAGACCATTATATCCATGTCCAAGAAAGAAAAGGAGAGCATTGAGGAGGAATAGATCCCATCCATTGGATCTGAGCGTGAAGGACCAACAACTGTTGGATACGAAGGTAAGTGCATGAGACTTAACCCTTGTGTGCATGGAAGAACTGATTCCTGAAGTCCTGAAGTCCTGAAGTCCTGAAGGCTAAAGTAAATCACAATCATTCATTGTGGAGGACATGTGGAGAGAGATCAGGAAGTTCGGAAGTAGAAACCTCTGAAAGAAAGTCAACAAGAACGAAGAAGATTTGGACCGTTGGATCTAGAAGAATGCGTGGAAGAAATCAATGTGTTTCAGGTGAAATCACTCTGGGAGAACGCGAAGGAAGAAAGTTTGAAATCGTCGAAGTCCTGAAGGAGATCTCGATCATTGATCGAGGAGGAGGTTGAAGGACCCTTGCTTTGGTCTTGGTCAGAAAGACCCAAAGTCCCAAAGTAATCGAGGACCATTGATATAAACTCAACAAGGATTGTTGATATTTGCAGCAGTATCTCCTGAAGTCCCAAAACTCCAAAGTCTCGGAACTCAAACGCTTGAGGTTCCATAGTGATTGTCAGTTGTTGGATGTTGGGTAGACATGGACTATTGATCCACTCTACTTCGCGAGTTCGAAAATCCGAAACTTTGAGAGATTGTTGTGTTTTTTTTTTAAATTCTCGAAACTGAAGGCTCAAGTAAGAACCTATTGATTTATCACTTGGTCACGGTCGTGGTCCCATGTGAATTAAGGTCCCAAGGAAAATTGGGACTAGTGCCCGAAAACTGTGTTCAAGAAGGAAAAAGGGGTTAGGAAGGAAGCCTGTGGGTTTCATCTGGTTTGGACCCACATCAGGGAGGTACTGAAGACCTAGGAACCTTATGATAGGGTCCAACAAAGATATAAGATCCATTAGCTCAGATAAAAGAGATCATTGCACAAGAAGTTCATCAAAGAAGATGGACAGGGAAAATTCTTTATTCTACATCTGATATTTTTCAGAAGTCGTGGGATCAGATGTTATGTTCGATAAGTAGCATGGAACCCCGAATGGGATTCTTGTTTAGGGAAGACAGTCTAGGTGACAATCCTTTCACATCAAATGTGAATGCTAGGTGGAGAAATCCATCTGCAATACATGATAATGCATGAACCATAAGTTCATATGGAGACGCAAAGAATGGGAATAAGGAAGGAATGTTTTAGGGAATTATAAGTCGTTCATGCAGGAGATGAATCAGAGGAATCCAAATAATAATGGAATGCTGAAAATTAATAATCGGAATAATATGTGATGGAAAGTATGCAAAGTAGACAAGGAAAAACTCCTGGATGGAGTCAAGTCCATGAACATCCTAATATAATGGAATAAGAAATCACGAGATGGATGTTCAGCTAGAAAAAGAGAAGCAGAGAGTACAAGAAAACCTCAAGTACTAAAGTATTATGTTGGGAAAGGGATGAAGAAGTTCAGTCCTAAAGAATAAATAGATGTGGAAGAATCCAGAGTCTATAAAATAGCTTGGCGTGGAATTTGATTCATCCAAGTATGAGATTGGGATAGTTGGACCGACGAAATTAACGAAAGTTGAAGGTTAATATCAGATTAGTTTGGGACTATAAATGAAAAGGAAGCCAAGAGTGATTTGGCTAGAAAGTGATCAGGACAAAAATAGTCATGTACAATGACTACAATGAGAGCATAAGAAGATTTAGGAATCCAAGAAGAATTGAATACTTTTTGGATCAGCAAGGAAAAGTTGCACATGGGAAAGAAGTTGTTTCAATTTCTATGGCAGCAAGTATGTTACAACTTGTTGAGTCAGCCAGAGGAAAGAATGCTTGCATGTTTGCAAGTGTTGTTGGTGATGTTGTTGCATAAGAAGGGAAGAAACAGAGAGCTGAAGTGTTGGTTATAAGTTTGATAAAATAAGCATGAAATATTATACTGTCATCATACTTTCAGGTAGTATAAAATTTATTAATGGCAATCATGCAGGTATGAGTTTTTATTACTCTTTTTGCATAATTGTTGAAAGGAAATTTAGGTAAGAATTTCCTCAGCCAGAGTTATTTTATAAAATCATATGATTATATTATTTGAATGAATACCACTGGATGTGGTAAATGCTGGAGGCCTGCATTAATTCAAATATTTTTATCTTTTGAATGCACACAGTGACATAGTAGAATGCCATGTTAATTTGGTTATGGGGTAATAACCACAAAATTAAAGATAAGAACTTGTTATAGGAATGACTGCCAGTAAGCTAGTCATGTATGAGACCAGGACCTAGTTGGATATGGAAAGGTTATGATCCACACAGGTACTAAAATATTCCTAATTTTAAGTAAAACTTGGACTGCAACCTTTTTTCTAACACTAATGAACACCACAGAATTATATTATTGGTGTAGTGTTCGGGTCGAAAAGCAAGGCATCCAATTAATTGGGAAGACAATAGGAAGTGTGTGGAGAATGTGTCAACACATTGGCCAGAATTCCAACTTATGGATGGTGAGATACATGACTGAGATAAAGAGCATTATGCAATTCAATGCAAGGTGCGTTGAATAAGTATGCATTGAGAATTGCATCCATGCATAGTAAGTGATAGAATTGTATACTAAATGCAATGGCTGAATGCATTTTGTGAGTGCATGTATATATGTTTTTGGCATGGAAATAATTATACTAATGGATGAAATGTTGCTAACTCATGAAGTTGAGACCATTTCAAGAATTGTTAAACATTGCAATAGGAAAGTTGCAAGCCAGGTAGTCACGGGAATAGAGACTACAAAAAAATTGATGTTCAGAAAATTGAAATAATAAACTTATTGTTATTAATTATGAGCATGCATATGCATAGAATGATGAGTCATTCTATTTTGTTAAATTTTTTGGTAATTGTGATTGAATTTCTAGGTGCAGGAAATTCTAAGATCATTGCATAAGGTGTTGTACATGTTGAATTACGATGTACAGAAAATACTGACAATTTGTTGGTTGTATGTAAGATGAAGCATTACAGGAAAAATGGTATGCAATTTGGTGCCTATGAAAACCACAAGGATGGTTGCATTCATAATATGGCAACAACCAAGATGAATTATGAAATAGAATTTCATGTTTTTGGGAAAAGATGAATTCCCTTTGAACTAAGTTTGAGTTTCTAAATAAATTATTTTATGTTTTCTCATGATAATTGCATGTGGGTGATGCATATGAGATGATGTTGATTAAAGTTGGAATGTTGAATACAAAGAGTAGCTCAAGAATATTCTTATTTGAGACCTCTTAGGGCAGTGGGAACTCCTCGAGCCATGGTGCTCTGAGAGTTCCTGAGCCAGACTATTGTTGAATCCCAAGGAAAGGGAGATGTAGCAATCGATGGACTGTGTGACAGTGAAGGTGTACACTCCTAGGGTGGGACAGGCATGTGGGGAATGAGAGACCATTGGTTGGAGTGCTACTGAGGTTTGGTACCTTGGCCTAGACTATGTTGATATGGAAGTCTTCTCAAATCAAAAGATAAGTGAAATTCTCTATTTATTGTATGTTGTGTATCTTGTATACATGTTATAATGTTATTATAATTTCCTGTGTATACATACATACATACATACATACATACATACATATATATATATATATATATATTGCACATATATTATTTCATTACCTGCATCCATGACTGTACATAATGTGTTTCATGTTTCATTGCTTAAGAAATATATACCTAATGCTAATCATGTTATTGATTGGAATGTGATTCAGATGGAGAAAGAAGGCATCTTGCAAGTGCAGCATGTGCGCATATTGGACCCGAAAGACCAAACAACTCTGGAATCAATCCATAGGGATTGTAAAGGTCTAGTGGACATAGTACGGTCCTAAGGACATGACATGGGAGCATGAAGATGCTATGTGGGCAGAATACCCACATCTTTTTGAAGATTTTGGAAATCTTGTTGATGTTGTGTAAAAGTTGCACCGAGGATAGTGAAAAAATAAGGGGAGGGGATTGTAATATCCCCAAGGATGAGCCCCAATTGTATTTATAAATTTTAAACATGTTTTGTAGGATGGTGAGTCGAGTGTTGATAAGTTGGTGGGATTATGTGTTTATTAGGCCAGACAGCCTAAGTGTTAAAGTCTAAGAGCCTGATTTTGTATATGTAACTATGAATATCATTAATAAAATATAAACATCATTGTGTGCAAACTGACCATGAAGAAAGCGTGATGGGGGAATAAGCTTACACAAGGTTGGGTAAGGGACGAGGCTAAGTGTGTGGGCCTAGGGGCTAAGGTAGGGGGCTTACCTCTAAAGGGGATAATAATTTATTATTATTTTTTGAAGGCTAAGGTGGACATGTTGAGTGTTTTCCTAAGTTCCTATAAAGGGAACGTGTGCTAAGTGGAACTCATGCGGCTTCAAAAAGACAAGTGTCTACCTGGACGCATGCAGTTAAAACTGATGAGTCAGCCATGTTGGGGGGGTGTTGTCATTCTGTCATCCTTTTCCTGAGTTCGTGGGGATGCCCGGTCTGAAACCGTTTTTCCTCTGCGTCTGTATTTTCTTACCCGCACATAAGGAAGGAAACCCCCATGGGAAGGTTGTTCATTCTACCAGTTTCTCGATCCTCTGTTTGAAACTGTGAGATCTATGTGATTGACCTCTATGTTTTTCTTTCTCCGCACCTTGAAACCAGTGGGAAAAACCCGTGGACTAATCCTCTGTCTGAACCATTTTTCATCTGCATGGCACCTTGACACAGCCACGCATCCTGAAACTCGAAATATGTGATCCTTTCTATGTTTTTTGAGGAACCCGACACCTGGGTAATTGCCTTAACTGTGCCATGTTTTAGCGTGGGTTGTTTCCGCATGTGGTGCCATTCCTATATGTTGTTTCTACTGTCATCCCTATGTTAATGGGTGTTGAAACATTGTTATTTTCCTCACTTAGTTGGAGTTGAGTCGAGAAGTGTGCTGAAGAAGCAGGTTGTCAGGCCCGTAGTAGAAGAGGTAGGTTGTCAAGCCCATGAGCAGCTCTCTCCTGTGAGAGATTTTATTGGGAAGTGGATTTCTCCCAGAGAGAGTCCAACACTAGCTACGGAGCTTTGAGAATTCCTGATTCGCCCTTTTGTCGAGACCCAGAGTGGGAGGTGAAGAAACTTATGGACTGTGCTTGTGAAGGTGTATACTCCTGGGTGGAACATGCATGTGGGGAATGAGAGTCCGTGAGTAGTGGATGTAAGAAGGATCCTAGAAGGAATCCTTCCATTTGTAGTGTGCAATTTTCTTGTAACATCAGCCTTGTCTAGGATTCCCTTACCTTGGGTGGAGCTTAGTCCTAGCTCAGGGGTGACCCATTGTTGAGCATGATGAGCAATAGGGTCTAAGGCTGGGAGATTTGTGGAAGGTCTACACGTAGTTGGTGGAATTACTCCATTTTAAAGACAAGTATTAATTTTGTACTTAATTTATATGTGATGTATGTCTGTGTCTTTGAAATGTTATCATGTATTCCATTGCAAGTATGAATTACGATTGTTTTCCATTAATTTTGTATGTTAGTAGTAATTATGTGGTTACTTTGTATTGTTTGTTTAAATTTCATTAAATATGCATGTTATATCTATATGTATGTGAATGATCCACGTAGTAGTGTTTCCTGGTAGTGGGGTTGATGGTCAGGGATTTTACACATCACCTTGTCATTGTTGATATTTTTGTTGTCATTAATGTCAACCCTTGAAGAAGCAACGTTGGTGTGGTTATGGCACCCAAAGTTGAATGAGGAACATGGACATGAAGGAAAGAGTAAATGTAGGAAATAACCTCATAGATGGATAGTACTCATAGTGTCATTTTTTATGATATGTGGAATGCCATGTGGTTCCTCACGGTTAGGGAGATATGAATTTGTAAAGTTGTAATCCCCAAAGAAGTGGTCAAGAAGCCCCTAGTTGGTTACAAGTATTTAACAAAAGGGTAAATTTGTTGTAACAAGAAAACTCTAGAAGCCCTAAATTAAGGAGAAGAGTCACCTAGCACAAGTATAAATATACCTCAAGGAGTCATTCACATACACATTCACACACTCAATCATTGATTATATATCTTGTGAACTATTGGTTATTAATCTCTCTTTCTACTTCTTCGGTTGACCTATGTTCATATATGAACAGGTTTCCAACAAAACCCTATAAAACTATCAGCCCTCCTGGTAAACCAGAAGGTATTGTGAAGTCTCACCCGAGATAGTTCTATGGGTGAATAAAGTGCTCAATTGCTTGCATTCAAGGGATGGGTGAAGATTATAGGATTATATTTGATCTTATTTAGGCCTTCACCTGATTATTCTCAAGATTCATTCATATGTTAATCTTATGCATGCATTCTAATAGATCTAACCGAATTATCCATTCATCCATTCACAATATAACTACTGATAGAAGGTAAATATGCAATCAAAATACATATAACACATATTTTACCATGTTTCACCCCCTCCTAGGATACATCCATTAAGATTTGGCTTCTTAGGCTCTTTTAATTAGTTTTATGAAAAGTATGGCATCGCGCACACTACATTTTTGTATCATATAATCATGAAAAGGTTCCACAACCTCTATGAGGCAGACTACATCACACCAGGCTCCCCATCCTATGATCTAACCCTAAAAATCTATCCTAATTGGATCTTATACAACTCCATATCTTACAAACTTGTATCAGAACTTATTTTGTTATCTTTACAATAGCTCAAAACCTGAACACCCACTGGGAACATAAATCATGAACCCCGACTTAGACCTCATAGGTTCTTTTTTATACTAATTTACAATATTCTTAGCCGTTACAATATCTTACCAAAACCCTAACCCTATCATGGTTAGTTTTTCTTTCATGCATGCCTTGCATTCTTTCCTCCTTAGATGTGGATTTCCCTCACACATATTGATTTTCTTGCCAGTTGTTCTTCTCCAAAATTATGTTTTACCTTCCAAAAATATGTATTTCCTCAAAATAGGCTTGCATCCAACAAGCCCCCAACACTGACATGTGGCTTGTCCCAACCACCTAGGAAGTTCACGTTCCCTAAATAGCCTATGCCAAGTTGTGGAACTTTTTTGCGAGTTCCCTTCCTCTTTTCTGGACCTACTCGACTTTTCATGTGATTTCCCCCACTAATTGTGTTGTGATATCCTCTTGGATCAGTGTTGCGCACTATGTCTATGATTATGTCATGTTTTTCTTCTCTTCCTCCAACTTTGTTATCATCTGCACTACTTTCTCTTGAATGGGTTCCAGTTTTTCTTATCTGGCTTGCTTCTTTGTGTGTGTAGTCTTCAATTATGACTGCATCTTCTTCATATCTTGGGTTCCCTTCATGTGCTCTATGATGCTCATCACTTTTTGTCTTTTCTTAAGCTCTTATATGGTTTTGTTGAGTATTTATTCTTCTTGATCCCACTGTTGGACCTATTCATCCTCTTCCAGCGCTATCTATAGTTTCACGGCTCTGTCAAACAATTATGCTAATGCACTTGATTGTTTCTCCATTTCTTCCATTTGGAGTGAATCTTATTTTTTCCTCTTCTTTCAAACCTTGGGAGGAGTTGTGGGATTGATATTTTACTTTAGTTCCTTGATCTCCTACCTATACTAATCGATTTTCTATGTAATGAGGTTGATCTTCTTCTATGTCCTTCTCTTTGTTGCATGTGCGTTGTTGGGGATGTGGTTGTACGTCACTGTCAATCCCTGCTCCAACTTGTTTGTGCATTCTCTTTCCTCCTTTGTTTCAAGATTGACCTGCTTGACTACCAATTCCAAGGCTTCCATGCCACTCTTTGTATGATGTAGTTCCATCGCATCTATCCTCGTGCGTGACTGCACTTCCTGTGCAACACTTACTTGAAGCTTGTATAGTGCCTTGGTTGGTATTCTTGCCAGTACCAACTCTACCTATGCCAGATATTTTAGTGGTGTCTGGGATACACCTTTGTCCATTTGGAGCATGTCTGATGTGATTTGGAAGTTCAGACTCACCTGCACTATGGTTTGGATGGTGTCTTTTTCACTTTGCACAGTATTTGTCTCTAATTATGTTGATGCGAGGAAGGATTTTGTTCCCCCTTCCAGTCTTCATGCTGATTTTATCTTCTCTAGGACCTACCTTATGTCTGCCAAATCCTCTTGGATTTTTCCTTGTTGGTGTTAGGATTCTTCAAATTCCTCAGTTGTGTGATCTTGTACTTTTTCTACGATGAGGTCGGTGTCATCCTCAGTAATGGTGTATTCCAGTGGCTTCTTGTGAGCCTTGGCCTTCTTGCACTGACCCCCTTGTGTGTATAATTGGTCGCTTGGGTGGCCTTGTTTCTTGTGGGGTGGTTTTCAAGGGGGTTCCTTGTGTCATTGTATCCCCCACTCTTTGTTCTCCTTGTGCTAGGGCAATGTGATTTTTTCCTACCTATGCATCCTTCTTTGGTGCACTCCCATTTTTCTATTGCGTCGGCTTCTAACTGGGCTTCATCTTTTTGGGAACATCATTGTCTCTTTCAAGTATATTAGATACCCCTTATTCTACCTCCTTTCACGTAGGTAGTTCCCTGGGAATTACTGGGATCCTCTAGTCATCGTGAAAATCCTGCATGGCCATTTCTACATCTTCGCCACTAATGCAATATCAGAGTTGTATCCATTCCTTGGTTGGATCCTTGTGCACCTGTATCCACATGTTGTGGTGCATCGCTCTGAATCTGGCTATGCCTTGGTACTGCACGACAACCTCTAAAGTAATTCTCCATGTATTGCCTATACTTTCCTAGATATCACTGAAGTACTGCACAAAGGTACCCGCATTGCCACTTCTTCTCTTGGGGTCTGACATGCTCCCCATTTATGTGTACCGCGCTTCAAGGAAATGGATGATTTTGTCATAAAAATATGAATATGTAGGCTTCGTCCACCCGACTAATTCTATCAGAATGATTAACCATGAATAATGAAATTATGTCCCCAAGTCCTGCACATCTTTGCAGTCATTAAGGAACAGGTTCAACAGGTAGGGGGCCCAACTGAGCATGGTGCAATTGGTGCACTGGAATGCAACTGCAACAACCCCTGCAGGGACTTCCTCCTTGTGGCACTTCCTTAGAAGTTTGTAGGCCATGAGATTTGTGTCCATTCTAGTGGTTTTGTCACCGATTCTCTTTATTATTATCTCGAGCGAGCCCCTCTCTGTGTTGTATGTCTTCTTCATTTCCTAGGCCAGATCCTTCTCCTTTTTCTTGTCATCAAGGTACTGTGTGCGACTCTTGCAAAATGATAGCAAAACTGTGATGAACGCTATCAACTCCACATTGATATAGACAAGTTCCTCCATCCATCGGAAACCTCCATGAAGCACTACCATCAATGACTTGATGCATTTGTTTACCTCTTTCCCCCTACCAAAGTTTGGAATCTACACCAATTTCAGGATCCCTATGCTCTCCAGGACTATTTCCCATTGTTTTGGTTGCATCATGGGATCTCCAAATGGACCTATCCCTATGTTGTCCATGTAAACGTTTTGTGCAAATTCAGGGACTTTTCCAGTGTCGTCCACATCGTGGTATGAATAATTTATCTTTTCCATGCAACCCAAAAGTTTTGGTGAGGACTGCACTCCCTCTGGGATGCGTTGTAGTATGATTGTTGCGTCAGGTTGTTTGCATGAGGACCGTGCCATGGGATGTTTTCCCTTTCTTCTTACTGGCGTGCTAGAGGTCCCATCCTCTGCCTGTCTATCCTCTATGCCCAAACCTAGATTCTCGGTTATGTCTTCTACCAGCCCTTCCTATTGGTGTGCAGACTTGGTTTCAGGTTGTGGTCTCGGTGTTGTAGCCTATGTCTACTTTTTAGTTTCCCCATTTTTTTGGGCTCCTTCGGCCCTTGCAGTTTGTTGTAGGTTGTCTACGTCATTTGTTTGGTGGCCATGCGCACTATCGTGCAAATTGATTTCCATGCCATTTTTTGTTAGGGCTTGTGCTTCTTCCTCGACCAGTGTGGGACTCACTCCCTTGACCTGTGGGGAGTTAATCGCGTCCAAATCAACTATTCCCTCTCTGTGAGCCACTTCTTGCTTGACCTCTATGGTTTCGTCTGGTTCCCTAATGCTACTTCAAGTCTTCCTTGTAGTTTGGATCGGTGAACCAATATTTGGTGGTGCCATAATGGGTACTAGTTTATTTTTCCAAATAGATTTCGATTGGTTCACATTATGCTCTTCACTTTTTTACCTACGTGCTCTCTAGCTCTGTGAGTTCGCAATTTCACACTAGTGTTGTGTTTCTCGTGTTTCCCCTTTATATAGAAGGTTACATCAATGTCATGAAGCTTCTCGGAGAAGCTTCCCTAGATGTGATTAATGAAATGAAGCTTTATGAGAACATTTCATTTCATTTCATAAATGTCACCAGTTGGCGCCTTTTTGTCATAACCGTCATTTTTCACTTTTCTGATCATTGGTCCCTTTTCCAGTGAGAAGAACTTATGAAATGCACCATGCATTTATGTTGTGATTTTTCCTTAGTGCACAGTGTTTTTCTTTCTGTTACCCATCTTCTACGTGTGGACATTCTTCCTTTTGTCGCGATGAGTCCACTTTATCTATGCACAATATTTCCCATTAATTTTTGTGTTTTCTTTCTTTTATGTTTTTGTATTTATTTTTCCTTATTTTTCTATCCTAGATTCCACTATATTACACTTTCTACATGTTATTCTTATTGTGATGTAAATTTTAAGTGTTAGGAGTTGATTGTCCCTGTATAGTTTTAGTCGACTCTCATTGATCATTCCCTTCAGTTATGACCTTGTCAGATCTTTTAGTTGTATAGATCCTCCATCTGTAATAGTATTTAATTCATAGGTCCCTATCCAATGCATTCTAAACTTACCAGCATGTTGAAAAAATTTACTGTCATAGAGAAAGACTAGGTCTCCTTCCTTGAAACTCTTCCTCTTGATATGTCTGTCGTGCCAGGATTTGTCTCTTGATTTCTGTACTTGTTGGTGAAATCCTTCTAGATTTCTATCCTCTTCCATATCCATTAGTTCATTCAACCTTTCCTTTATTGCACCTCTTTATGTCATGTTGGTGATTGGTGTTACACATAGACTGGGTACAAGAAATTATGATGGTACTACTGCTTCCTACCCATACAGCAATCTGAATGGTGTATGTCATGTCAATTTCTTGCAGGTGGTCCTGTATTCCCATAATATTGTCGGTATTTTTAAATCCCAATCATCTCTATTAACATTGTATATCTTTTTCATATCATTCTCTAAGATCTTATTGAAGGCTTCTACTATTCCATTTTCCTCAGGATGGTATGGTGTGCTCTTTTGGTGATAAACTTCAACTTCCTCGGTCATAGCCTTGATAGTCTTGTTGATAAAGTGAGTACCTTGGTCACTCATCAAAATTATTGGACATCCAAACATGTGATCACTTGCTCGAACAAGAAGTGTGATGTTGTATTTGCACTGCAGTCTTTGACTGGTGTTTCTTCCACCCATCTTGTTAAATATTTTGTCGTAGTGATGATATATCTCACTCCTGAACTTTTGTTGGTGAATTGATTGGTCCAACAAACTATATTTCTCATTTTTCAAATACATCCAAATTTACTTGTGGTCTTAGGATCATCTCATCCCTTCTGTTGGGTTTTCCCACCCTCTAACAGACATCAGATGTCTGGCAATATTCCTTAGCATCTCTATGGGATGTTGGCCACAATAATCCTGCATGAAATACCTTCTTCGTGGTAGATTTTGATGTATAATTTCCTCCATCTATTCCCTCATGAGATTCTACCAAAATTATAGGCATTTCATGCTCTAGTACACACCTTCTCAAAATGTTGTCTGCACCCATTTTATATAAGTGTCTTGCAATCAGTTAATAGTCTGCATCTCTGACTACCAGATTTTTCTTCTTCATAGTGCTAAATTTGTTGGGTATGTGTTATATTCTTTGAATTTTTGTATGTGGGCACGTCATATTCGAGAACTACATCTAATTCGACAACTACGTCAGATTCGACAACTGTGATTTTTTCTACTTTAGTGGATTTTTCTATTTTTAGCAATTTTCTTAATTAATCCTAGATTAAGGGATTAGGGTTTTGGTAGCTACGGAATACCCAAAATATTGTATATATTGTATTTTGAATGGTGAAATTAATACAATGAAGAGTTGAAAGGTGCGGCACCAAGGAAGGTTGGTTTTCTCCCAATTAAAATTTTCCAGCGTAAATCTATGTGTACTATGTGTATGAGCCATTGATTAATTTATGTTTTTCTTAAGAATATCTATACATTACTTTAATTCAAAGGTTTAAAATTTACATGTGGTATCAGATCACATTTTTTGCTTTAGGGAGATGGCTTTATTTCTAAGGGTTTGGCTCGATCTTGATAGATCAAGTTTATCTTGGGTTTGTGATAAACTTGGGTTCAGTAAGAGATTTTGTAGTGGTGATTCAAGTGTAGAAAGAGAAATGGCAAGATCTTCTAGAATCGAGATAGAGAAGTTCAACGATAAAATATTTGAGCTATGGAAGCTCAAGATGGAGGAAATTCGTGTAGACAAACAACAATGGATCATTTTGGATCCTGGTACAGAGCTTACTGGTACGCATTATACTAGCACACAGTCTACTAGTACACAACCTACTAGTACACAAACTACCAGTACAAAACCTACTAGTATGTCGAAGGAATATTGGGAGAAGTTGGACAAAAGAGCAAGGAGTATTATTCGACTCTACCTAGAAGAGTCAGTGTTGTTGAATGTCTTGGGAGAATCTACATCCAAGGAACCATGGGATAAGTTAGGGAATTTGTATCAATAAAAGTCCCTGGTAAACAAGGTGTTTCTTCAAAATAAGTTGTATCATCTTCGAATGGAAGATGGAGATTCTGGGACAGAACATATAAATTCCTTCAATACTCTCGTAAGTCAACTGGTATCTATTAATATTACGATTGCAGAAGAAGATAAGTGTATTAATTTGTTATGATCTTTTCCAGACTCTTGGGATAATCTGGTTGTAGCAATTGGTAGTACCACTCAATCTGCATTGAAGTATGAGGTTGTAGTTGCTTCCTTGTTATCTGAAGAGATGAGGAGAAAAAACATGGATGGTCATAGAACAGACGATTTATTTTTAATAGGTCATACCTAAGACACGAATCCTGGTACGTCTTCGGTGGGGAGATCTAAATATACAGGTATATCTAAGTCTCCAGGAAAATCTTTGAGGAAATGTTGGAAGTGTGGTAAAACAGGGTATTATAAGAAAGATTGCAAGTGTGGTAATACCTTTTCCACAGAAGTGAAAACCTCCACTGAAGAAGGAGGTGATGTTTTCCTAGGATCTATAGGTTCACATGTAGACCATGGTGTATGGTTGATCAAATCATGTGCATCATATCATATGACTCCTCATAGGCAGTGGTTTTGTGAATATGAAAATTACGATGGTGGTGATTTATTCCTAGGAGATGACTCGGCAACTAAAATCATGGGATGTGGAAGGGTTAAGATGTTGCTAAAATATGTAAGGATTATAACTCTCCCTGGGGTTCTACACATTCCAAAACTAGCTAGGATCCTAATATATGTAAGCAAGTTGGATAACGCAAGTGTAGATATTGTATTGGGAAAGGGCACTTGCAAGATGGTATGAGGAGAAATGGTGTTGATGAGGGGAATTTGGTGTGGAAATATATACAAGTTGTTGAGAAGAACTTATACTAATTGGTGTAACATTTTTTTTGTCCCTGAACAGAGAAATAAATAAGACAAGACCAATATTGTACCTGGAAAGAATACCATGTTGTGGCATCAAAGACTAGGGAATATTGGAGAAAAGGGCCTTCGAACATTACACGGTAAAGGTATGGTTGAAGGTATGTCTAATTGCACTCTGCATTTTGATTTTTGTGAACATTTCATATACGGTAAATAGAATCGAGTAATATTCCCATCTGGTGCTACAAGATCAAAGGGGATCTTAGAGTTGATACACAGTGATGTGTTTGGACCTGTTATTGTTCCATCACTAGGTGAATCAGTGTATTATGTTTCATTCATAGATGATTTCTCAAGGAACACGTGGATTTATTTTCTTAGAAATAAATCTAAGGTATTTGATAAATTTAAAGAGTTTAAGGCTCTGGTAGAAAATGAGATAGAGAAGAAAATAAAGGTATTGAGGATAGATAATGGTGGAGAATTCTCTAGAAATGAATTCAAAGAATTCTATAAGAAGTGTGGTATATCAAGGTAGAATACTACTTCATACACACCTCAACAGAATGGAGTTGTAGAAATGATGAACAGGATAGTGATCAAAAAAGCAAGGAGCATGCTTAGTGGTGCCGAGTTAGGATAGGAATTTTGGGTAGAGGCAGTGGGTACAACATGTTACCTGGTCAATCGATCACCCTCATCAATGTTGGATGATAAAACTCCACACAAGGTGTGGACTGGTAAGAAACCCTCTCTTGAACATCTTAGAGTGTTTGGTTGTGATGCTTATGTACATGTTCCAAAGGAAAATAGGAGTAAGCTAGATAATAAAGTTGAAAAGTGTATCTTTATTGGTTATAAATATGGTGTGAAAGGTTACATGCTTTGGAATCCAGAAACTAAGAAGACTTTTAACAGTCGGGATGTTTTTTTTAGAGAGGTGAAATATGTTCCCAAACAGGAATTCCTACCAATTCAAGAAGAACCTGATAAAATAAAGTTTGAGTTGGATGATACAAAATCTGAATCAATTGAAGAAGATGAAGAAGATGAAGCAGAAGAAGAATAAGAACCTCATACCCCAGTATTAAGGAGATCGGTTAGGGAAAGAAGGAAATCAGAAAGGTATAGTCCACCTAATTTTCATTCTAATTTTGCTTTATCTATTATTGATGATGATCCCATAACTGTTAGGGAAGTAGTGAATTCAGAGGATAGTAAACTTTGGAAGAAGGCCATGGTTGAAGAAATGGATGCCTTGGATACAAATGAGGCATGGGATCTAGTTGAGTTTCCAACTGGAAGAAAACATGTTGTTAGAAAATGTTTGTTTAAGAAGAAGTTTAATGTAGAAGGAAAAGTGGAGAAATACAAAGCTCGGTTAGTAGAAAAAGGTTATTGCCAGGTAGAGGGAATTGACTTTGGTGATATTTTTTCTCTTGCCAATTTAACTTCTATTAGATTTATTTTATCTATTGCTATTGCTTTTGATCTTGAAGTGGAACAAATGGATGTGAAGACAACATAACTACATGGGGATCTAGAAGAAGAAATGTACATGAAGCAGCCAGAAGGATTTTAGTGAAGGGAAATAAAGAGTTTGTATGTAAGCTAAAGAAGTCACTATATGGTCTAAAGGAATCACCTAGGATGTGGTGCCAAAATATTGACACATACATCCTTGGATTTGGATTTGTGAGAAGCAGGGTTGATCACTGTGTATATTCGAAGCAGGTTGGTAATCACTTCATTTATGTAGTGTTGTATGTTGATGACATGTTGTTGGTAGGAAATAACATGGATGTTATCAAGGAGGTGAAATCACATCTATCCTCCAAATTTTACATGAAGGATCTCGGTGTTTCTAACTTCATTCTGGGAATGGAGATTAAAAGAGATCGTGCAAACAAAAACTCTAGTTGAATCACAGAAAATATGTTGAGACGATATTACAGAGGTTTAATATGCATGGAATTAAACCGGTCAAGGTTCCTATTCCTATAGGTGTAAAATTATCTGCAAATCAGTGTCCCAATGCACAGGAAGAAGAAGAAGACATGTCCCATGTTTCATATGCCAGTGCAGTTGGTAGTTTGATGTATGCAATGGTATGTGCTCGACTGTAAATTGCACATGAAGTGGGATTTTTGAGCAGGTATATGTCAAAACCAAGGAAGGAGCATTGGACAATTGTAAACAGGGTCTTTAGGTATTTGCGTGGAACTACCAGTTATGGATTGTGCTACCAAGGAAGACTAGGATTGGACAGAGTGTTGTACATACATGGGTTAGTCGATTTAGACTAGGCTAGAGATATGGATCATAGAATATCTACAAGTTGATGTGTCTTTAACCTATTTGGAGGATCAATCAGTTGGATGAGAAAAATATAGGTTGTAGTAGCATTCTCAACTATAGAAGTTGAATACATGGCAGCCACTCATGCAAGCAAGGAAGCAGTATGGTTACAGACATTGTGTTCAAGTATTGGGTTGGTAAAACAAGCAGTGAGATTATATTGTGATAGTCAGAGTGAAATCTTGTTGGCCAAGAACCCAACTTATCATTCAAAGACAAAGAATATTGATGTTTAGTATCACTTTGTGAGAAACATGGTTGAATAAAAGAAGGTTTTGTTGGAAAAGGTTGACACTTTAAAGAATGTTGTAGATTCATTAACAAAGTTTGTGAGCACAGGGAAGTTCTCCTGGTGTAGAGTAACAATGGGTATTGTTTCCCTGGATTGTTGACTATGTAATCCTATGAACCCCTATATGAAAAGAAAAAAACAAATGGGAATATGTTGGGTATGTGTTATATTCTTTGCATATGTGTGTGTGGGCACATCAGATTCGACAAATGCTTCTGATGATCCCAATTTCCTTCATTCTTTGTGTCGTGTGCATTGGGCACTTTCCTTGGGGGGTCCTAGGGGGGTGTTGGAACATTATCCTTTTTTAAAAAACTTAAGACTAAGGGGAACATTATTTTATCTAAAAGGTTTATTATGGAGCCATCTTTCTACCAACAAATCCATCTTAAATGAAAGATTATTTTGAATTTTCAGGAGTCAACAGTTCGTAAAATACAATGAGTCAATGACAAATGCCTCCTCAAGTCACCGATTCCCGAATTCATGAAATTGTTAAAATCTAGTGCCACGATTTTTAAATATTTTAAAAAGGATTTAATAAATCCCATTGCAATTTTGCAATTCAGGATTCTTACATGCTATAGAATTTGAGTTCATGATAACCAAAACCTCGAAATCTTACGGTCTAATCACGCTTAATTAGGAGCTAAAAAATTATTGACAGTTAATAAATCCCATCGCGATTCCGTGATTCGAGATTTCTTGTGTCAAAAGTTATCAATGTCCGGAAACTCCATTTCTTTGAAAGTAAAGACTTATCCCTGATTGCGATTAATTAAAAGGTTAAGACAAGTGGTTAGTGCCTAAACAAATCCCGTCGCGGGTTCGCGATTTGGTATTTTCTTGTGTCATACCTCTTGGGAACACAATGTTCGAAACTATGAAGCATGAAATCTCAAAAGAATTAAGCGCTTAAACACAAATTATTTTAATTTTAAAAACGAGATTAAAGATTGTTAAATAACTTTTCGCCTTTCGCCTTTCAAGAATTCTTGATAACATTCCTTTGAAATGCCAGTTTTGAATCACCGATATGTGGAAATATCTATAATGGATTAATGAAGATATTTTTGAACATAGAGTGCGTATCTACAGGCATATTGTCTCCATTAAAGCATTTAATTTTTTCGCTACGATAAATTTAAGACGATTTAAAGGTAAATAAAGGTCTTTTATTTCGAATTTCATTCTTACTTTTAGACTAGGAGTGAGTTATATTCAAAAGACATCACTCATTTATTATATGCAATAGGTTTTCATTTAGCACAGACACCATGGCACCCAGAAAAGCGCCTAAGAAAACTGAAGAAGAAGGTGGAAGTTCAAATCCGGATGGAGATGTGGTATCAGACACTATGCAACATGCTGTGGATTCAATCAAATCTTGGAGGCAGATTTTTGAGAGTGTGTACTATGAGATTAGGAATTTCCCCGACGATTTAGAGAATGAAAGGACTGAAAATAAACTCTCAGACATATCCGAGTATGAGATGCAAAAAATAGCCACACTGGAAAGACTCATGTCGTATAACAACATGGTATGTTGGGCTTTAGAGAAAATTGATTTTCTGACAAGGAGCATTCAAAACAACCAAGGGGTCATCATCGGCTCGTTCATACCCGAGCACATCCAAGTAATGTACAAACTACTCCCTACTTCTAAATAAATTTATAATGTTGAATTCATAGCAGAATTTCAAAGAAAGGGGTGTACAAAATTCGATCAAATATATCCAAATATAATCAAAGACTGGTGGGAAATTCCAGTAAGGTTTAAAGACGATACCCGTGACAGCTATGCCACAGCTTCATTAAACAAATGCATAGTTTATATAGACCTGATGTTATGTATACTCTTCGATAGGAAGAGCCCTACCCATTTTTCGACAGATTGGGTGCCACTTATACACAAAGTAGCCAAGGGTTACAGTTTTAATTTGGGAAAATTTTTATCTGAAAATATAGCGAGTGAGGTTGCAGAGTACCAAACAACTAAGTCGAAAGGTTGACCTGCATATTTTTACATGTTTTCCTATATTATGGATGTGGTTTGTTACATGAATCCATTCCCTTTGATGAGTTGGAGCTAGAACCCAGCCTGCGAGGATCCCATTCATGTCTATCATTCTAAGCTATGGGAGGAGAATGTTAAATACTTCTTTTACAAAATATTTCACTATGTAGTGATACCTCTGCACCAAATTGTGTGTGGCTATGCACCCCCTCATATTTCAGAGAAAATCGTGGGAAATCTTAGGGCGGTCGCAGATTGGTTTATTGAAGAGGGTTTTTCCTATGTCAGGGTTTTTTGGTGCTCGATTCCTCTTCACACACTTTAGAAATTCCTCCCCAACAGACTAGTGTGTAGGGAGGTGGCCTACCAAATAGTAAAAGGTGACATTGGCACTGAATTGAAAGAATCTTAGAAGAAGTTCTAGCCTCTTTTTCTTGTACAGATTGGGAAGTGTTCACTGCTTAACTTTGGTCATTCCAAGGTTGAACCTGCATCATTGGATGACATCAAATTAGTAGACCTTGAACTCAGAAAACATGACCCTTATCAAGTTGTAGGAAACCACATTACTCACTACAACATGAAAATGTATGAACATGAGGTTTCTCCCTGCAATGACATGTTCAAGGGAGACAGGACCTATGAAGAAGAATTAGAAAGAGTTCAGGCATTATCACCTGACTTACATACCATCTTTCTGACTTTCCAGAAGCACAGGTGAATTGTTTTTACGAAGATACTACAGGGAGAATCAACAACCACTCCCCTAGCTCAAGAGAATAATCCCCCAGGTTTCGAATCAGAGTCTCATGATAAAGAGACTGCAGAAGAAAACATGAAGGAGACTAAAGTGTCTTCACAAAAGGTAGAAACTTCACAATCAAAGAATCCATGGTCTGAAACAAGTTCTAAATATGACTCCTTCAAAGTCGATTCAAACGATTCCACCTTCATCATCGACTATACCTGTTGATATCCCTAAAACAGAAGGAGAAAATCAATCTACAGAGTTGGGTAGTCATGTTACATCATTAACTCCTTCACAGCTTATGAAGGGAAGAACTCATTTCTGTTAAAAAATTTGAACCGTAAAATCCTTAATGCCCCTATCATCGGGTGTTATCTGAAGCACTATATGCAATAAATGATTTCCAAATTTCCACTGTATATATTGGTTTGTGTTTTCTATTTTTATAGATTTTCGGTAAGTTTTACTTTCACCGCAAACAAAGAAGGTTAGTGATCTCCTAGAAATAGAGATATGGAATATTCAATACATTGAATTCCATAAATCTGAGAACCCTGACGCCCTTCATATTGTTTTCTTGTAGGAGTTCGGTCTACAGCCCAAACATCAAAAAGAAGAAAACGGATCGTTGTGTATCGAAAAATTGATTCACCCGAAATAGGTGATCAAAAATAAGTTACTAAGATGAGAACGAAATGGTAAGGAAAAGGTATGAATTCCTGAAATGTCTAGATTTCAAATGAACATCACCTAGGTGCAACAACGGCCTCATGAGTATGAACATATTTTCATGAGGTATCATCAAAGGAACAAATTTTTCTATGGACCATAAAAGATTCCTCTGGATAAGAAAAAAATAAGTAAAATAAACAGAATAAGTGAAGTGACCTCAAAGAAAGGGTTCCAAGAGTCAGAATTGTGTTACCACAACTACGTTTATGAAATTCAAAACCTTCTTTGTCATCTCGTTCCAGCCCATGGTTTTTTCTCCTTGACCCCAGATGCCTTCCCGTGATCTCCACAGAGGAAAGAGAGGTTACACTTTAGCTCTGAAAGTTGATACATGAATCTTTAGAAGAAAGGAAATTCCTCATGACCCCTCAAACTATTACTAAACTAATATATGCATAGGCTAATCCTAACTCTCTTAGTTCTTTTCACAAGTTCTATGATTTTAGTCTTGCTCAAAAGAAGGTTCCTGGAAATAAATTTCTCCCATAATTTTTCCTGCAGACTAAGATGTTTTGAAGGTCAAAAGGAAATTGATCCAGAGTAATCAAAGTGAGTTGACAAACCTCTGTTTCAAGATTATACACGGATATCATCCTTGGTATACTTTATACTAATTGATTTCCCCCACTTCATGTCAAGAAAAAGTATAAGATGAATGGTGAAAGGAAATTCACAATTGATTGCCCCCATCTAGTCCAAAAAAGAGATGATGAAAGGAAATTCATTAAATGATTTCCCTCATCTCAACATTTAAATGCAAACCGGGGTACTGAACAGGCTCGATGGCAGTGAAGCAATGTCTAAGATATCTGTAAGGTTTTTATATGTGAATTGTACTGTGCTCTGGTAATTAGTATTCTTTGAAAGCAGATCTACATCCCCAGTTCGTGCAGGACTCCCTGATTAAAACCATTAAAATTACTTCATCTTGAGGCAAGCAAGATCAATTGAACCTGTGAAAATTCCTGAGGTTGTTTGGATTATCCTGAGAAAACCAAAAGTTGGTATCACAGAAGAGGAAGTAAAATGGCCTAAAATCGAGATTAGAAAGTGGTTAAGTTTTGAAAGATTTCAGAGATAAGGATGAAACCCCCTTTTCCCTTGCACCCTCCTTCTGAACAAGTTTCGCAGAAACAGACTAATGACTCCATTTACCCAATAAAGGCACATGGTCTATTGTTTTTCTCATCTCGCGGGGAGATAGATTCCCTGGATGAAGCCTATGTTGGAACATTATCCTTTTTTTTTTAACTTAAGACTAAAGGGAACATTCTTTTATCTAAAAGTTTTATTATGGAGTCGCCTTTCTATCAACAAATCAATCTTTAATGAAAGATTATTTTGAATTTTCGGGAGTCGACAGTTCGTAAAATCCAATGAGTCAATGTCAAATGCCTCCTCAAGTCACCAATTCCCGAATTCACGGAAGTGTTAAAAGCTAGTGCCACGTTTTTTAAAGATTTTACAAAGGGTTTAATAAATCCCATCACAATTTCACGATTCGGGATTCTCACATGCTAAAGACTTCAAGTTTGCGATATCCAAAACCCCGAAAGCTTACGGTCTAATCACGCTTAATTAGGAGATAAAAAATGATAGACAATTAATAAATCCCATCGCAATTCCGAGATTCAGGATTTATCGCATCAAAAGTTATCAAAGTCTCGATACTCCATTTCCCGAAAAGTAAAGACTTATCCCTAATTGCGATTAATTAAAAGGTTAAGACAAGTGGTTAGTGCCTACAAAAATCCCATCGCAGGTTCACGATTTGGGATTTGCTTGTGTCATACCTCTTGGGAACACGATGTTCAAAACTCTGAAGCACGAAATCTTGAAAGAATTAAGCGCTTAAACACATATTATTTTAATTTTTAAAATGGGATTAAAGATTGTTAAATTACTTTTCATGTTTCGCCTTTCAGGAGTTCTTGATAACATTCCTTTTAAATCATGGTTTTGAATCACTGACATGTGGCATTCTCTATAACATATTAATGAATATATTTTTGAACATAGAGTGCTTATCTCTAGGTGTATCGTCTCCATTAAAGAATTTTTTTTTTTTGGTACGATCAATTTAAGACGAGTTAAAGGTAAATAAAGGTCTGTTATTTCAAATTTCAATCTTACTTTCAGACTAGGAGCGAGTTATATTCAGAAGATCTCACACATTTCTTCTCTGCAATAGGTTTTCATTTATCATAGACATCATGGCACCCAGAAAAGAACCTAAGAAAACTGAAGAAGCAGGTGGAATTTCAAATCCCGATGGAGATGTGGTATTAGAAACTACGCCACATGTTGTGGATTCAATCAAATCTTAGAGGCATATTTTTGAGAGTTTGGACTATGAGATTAAGAATTTCCCCGACGATTTCGGGAATGAAAGGACTAAAAATAAACTTAGAGACATAGCCGAATCTGAGCTGCACAAAATAGCCACACGGTTGAGAATCATGTCCTATAACGACATGGTATGCTGGTCTTTAGAGAAAATCAATGTTCTGACAAAGAGTATTCAAAACAGCCAAGGGGTCATCATCGGCTCGTTCAGACCCGATCACATCCAAGTAATATACAAACTACCCCCTACTTCTAAATACATTTATAATGCCAAATTCATAGCAGAATTTCAAAGAAAGGAATGCACATAATTCTATCAAACATATCCAAATATAATCAAAGATTGGTGGGGAATTCCAATAGGGTTTAGAGTAGATACCCATGGTAGATATGCCATAGCTTCATTAAACAAATACATAGTTTATATATCCCTGATGCTATGTATACTCTTCAAGAGAAAGAGCCCTACCCATTTTTCAGTAGATTGGGTGCCACTTATACACGAAGTAGTCGAGGGTTACAGTTTTAATTGGGGAAAAAAATTGTCCGACAATATAGCGAGAGAGGTTGCAAAGTACCAAATAGCTAAGTCGAAAGGCTGACTTGCATCTTTTTACATGTTCACCTATATTATGGATGCAGTTTGTTACATGACTCCATTCCCTTTTATGAGATGGAGTTGGAACCCAGCCTGTGAGGAGCCCATTCATGTCTATCATTCTAAGCTATGCGAGGAGAATGTTAAAGACTTATTTTACAAAATCTGTCACTACATAGTGATACCTCTGCACCAATTTTTTTATGGCTACGCACCCCCTCATATTTCAGAGAAAATCATGGGAAATCTCAGGGCGATCACAAATTGGTTTATTGAATAGGGTTTTTCCTATGGCAGGGTTTTCGGGTGCTCGATTCCTCCTCACTCACTTCCGAAATTCCTCCCCAATAGACTGCTGTGCAGGGAGGTGGCCTACCAAATAGTAACAAGTGGCATAAACACTGAATTAAAATCATCTCAGAAGAAGTTCTAGCCATTTTTTCCTGTACATATTGGGAAGTTTTCACTGCTTAACTTTGTTCATTCCAAGGTTGAAGCTGCAACATTGGATGACATCAAATTAGTAGACCTTGAACTCTGAAAACATGACCCTTATCAAGTTGTAGGAAACCACCTTACTCACTGCAACATGAAAATGTACAAACATGAGTTTTCTCCCTGCGATGGCATGTTCAAGGGGACCTACAAAGAAGTATTATAGAGAGTTCAGGGATTATCACCCGACCTACAGACCAGCTTTCTGACTTTATAAAAGCACAGGCGAATTGGATTTCTGAAGATACTATAGGGAGAATAAAAAACCACTCCCCCATCTCAAGAGAATACTCCCCTAGGTTTTGGATCAGAGACTCATGATAAAGAGACTGCAGAAGAAAACACGAAGGAGACTGAAGCATCTTCACAAAAGGCAGAAACTTCATAATCAAAGAATCCAGGGTCTAAAACAAGTTCTAAATATGATACTCCTTCAAAGTCGAATCAAATGATTTCACCTTCATCATTGACTATCCCTGTTGATATCCCTAAAACAACAGGAGAAAATCAATATATAGAGTTGGGTAGTCCTGTTACATCATTGACTCCTTTACAGTCAACTTTTGGGACTCCTCACCTAGAAGTCATATATGCCAGTGATCTTACCCCTATCTCTAGAGAGGAGATACCCTCCTCTGACTACTTTTTTAGTAAGAAGAGGAAGGTCATAGTAAAAAAGGAAATGCATTTGAGAGAAGGCACAATGGTGAAGAAACACAGAGTTCTCGTAGATGGGAAGAACCTAGAAGAGGAGGACTTCGCCACATAAGTAGCAGGCTCTATGGGAGCTTTGGCGACAACCAATTGGTTCTCAGTTGACTCCCTCAGAACAAGGATGAAACAAAAAAATCAAATGATAGCGCAGTTGCAAGACCAATTAAAGCACACAGAGAATAATATTCGAGAGGAGGTAAATCAAAGGGTTGAACATGCCCGAACTGTGGACAAAGAGGAAATGAAATTGTTGAAGTCTAGTTTGGATGAAGCAAACAAGTAGATGCAAGTGAGTCAGGTATAGGTTATTCAGTAAGAAGAATTAGTGAGACAGCTACAGGCTGAGTTGGATAGGTGCATCGTGTGTTTGGGACCGAGCGAGGGAAGTGCTTCAAAGAAATGATGAAATAACACATGTATGCTCGTTTTTGTCCAATTGTTAGAAAAACAAAAGTAACCGAGAAAAATAGTTCAAATTATATATTATGTAATCATTAGAATGGAGGAGATTAGGAGACTACCAACCATCTAGGGTTGATTCTTTTCTTTTATAAATACAATTTTGAAAGTGATACCAAAGGATTTTTTGGGCCGATTGTAGCAGAAAGGTTTCTTCATTTTTCTAAAAGTAATACATATGCAAGTCAGAGATTCCAGACCTTGACAAGTTTGAGTTATGTGCTTCTCTATTATTTCATATTTAAATTCATTTCTTATGTATCTTTAATGAATGCATAGCTGCAATTTAGTACAACTCCTACTGTGGTGATTGAATTTTTTAAGTGATCTAATCGTTTACAGTTTTTCCTTGGTATCGGCTATCAGCACCTACAAGACATGTGAATGATTTAGACTATTATATCCAATGCTTCATTAAAAAAATTCCTTATCTTTTCTTCTTCTGTAATAGTCTGATATTCTTCCTTGATTGAAGCCTCACATTGTTCCATAGCTTTATGTTTTCTTTCATTCCATGTATGGTTTTCAGTTTAACTCAACTATGGGAAACGAACTTTGATTTTTCTACACTATTAATTCAAGATTTGGGAAATTAACTCATACAATCTAAAATGAAGTAACCAATCCTTGAAACTCTTTTCTTCCATGACTGTACTAGTTACGATACAACCCAACATTGAACCAGGTCTCACAGATCAGACCAGTATTGCCTTAAACCTTTTCAATACTATCTTAAAAACTTCCACCACTCGGGTTGAACTTGAACGCTCATGGGCAGACATTGATCAGGACATTAGTGTCCAAGAACAATTGGAAGCTAGACAAAGACAACTTGGAAATAAACAATAGCTCATTTTCCTTTTAAAGAGTTGTTTTCTTCTTCTTTATATCATAAACCCTCTTTTCGTATGCCTAGAATTTATACTCCTAAGCCTTGAGTATAAATTCTGGAATAACATGGGGCACAGATTCCCCCCCCCCCTGGTTACACACAGCGTTCATCTATGGGTGGTATCCCGAAGTCGATGGGGTTCGAGACAGTGCCCTGAAATTTTCTTTTGGGCATTTTTTGCTATTTTAGCAGATTTTTCTATTTTTAGCGGTTTTCTAAATTAATCCCAGATTAAGGGATTAGGGTTTTGGTAGCTAAGGAATCCCTAAAATATTGTATATATTGTATTGTGAATGGTGAAATTAATACAATGAGGATTTGAATGGTGTGGCACCAAGGAAGGTTGGTTTTCTCCTGGTTAAGGGTTTCTAGCATAAATCTTTGTGTACTATGTGTATCAACCATTGATTAATTTTTGTTTTGGTTAAGAATGTTTATGCATTGCTTTACTTCACAGGTTTAAAAATTACAAAATTCTTGTGGCGCAATCCCTGTACTTAAGTATTCAATAATATCAGCAAAATATTCATCATCTATTTGTACTGAAAACAACTACGCATCAAGGAAGTTTTCTTCCAAAGTGGTAGGTTCTTCTCCATTAGTTACCCTTGACATGTGATCTAGTCTTTCATTTATCTTCCCTGGTTTGACTATTACTTCAAAATAAAATTATTGAAATAACAACAGCCATCTACAGATCCTCCCCCCTAACTAGCTTGTTGACTAAATATTATAGGGAAAAATGATATGTGAACATCTTAAAGTGTTTTGCCAACAAATAGTTCCTAAAATTCGGAAGTCCATATACTATGGATAGGCCTTCTCTTTCTTTGGTGTTGTAATTATTCTCTGATTTTGACAATGTTTTTCTTGCAAAGGCTATAGGATGGTCTAATTCCTCTGCTCCTGGTTGTGCCAAAATTTCTCCAAGTGTTATGGTTGATGCATCTACATGCACATGAAATGTCTTTTCCTAGTATGGGAATACTAGGATAGGTTTTGTGACCATATTTTTTTTTAAGGTGTCCAACCCTTGTTGAAAGTCTTGATTCCACTAGAATTTGATATCCTTCTTTAACAGTTTTTCCATTGGCACAGTAACCTGCACATACCCTTTGATAAATTTCTTGCAATAGCCTATATGTCCCATTGTTTTTCTCAACTAGCGCACTAATTTTGGTTGTGGTAAATTGATAATGACTACAATCTTAGAAGGATCCACCAGTAACCCTTGTTTACAAAATATATGTCCCAAAAATATCCCAAAAGGTGTTCCAAAAATGCACTTCTTGATAGTCAATGATATCTGACACTGCCTGGATCTTTCCAACATTATCCTTAACACTTCTACATGGTCCTTTAACAAACTATATACAGTCCAGTCATCTAGATATAATTCTAAAAATGGATGTATGAATTCTTTAAAGGATGCTATGACTACTCTTGAAAATATGGTTGGTGCATTCTTTAGCCCAAATGGCATGACTGTGTACTGCTAGGATCCCCATTCTGTAGAAAAAGTAGTCTTATACCTGTCTTCTGGAGCTATCTTGATCTGATGGTAACATGAGAATCCATCTGTAAATGAGTATGCTTCTTGGCCTCCCACATTCTCTAATACCTCATATGTGAAAGGGGTGGGAAAAGGGTCATGTAAGAAAGCATTTTTCAATTTTCTCAAATCTACAAATATCCTTATCCCCCCTTGTTTCTTTTCTTTCCCTACCATAGGGCTTATCCATTCAGATTCCTATATTGGTTCTATGATACCAGCTTATCCCTCTACTGGTTCAATGATAAGGGATTATCCATTCAGATTCACTTTCTTCTTATATACTAGATTCAGTCTGTAATGTCTCTACCTGATAGGTCTTGCCTCAGGTTTGAGAGGTATTTTCATCTCTCCTATCTCTCCTACTATACCTTTCATCTCTATAAAGGTTGTTGGGAATAGGCCATTGTATTGTCCCAATGTTTAATTTCTTCACCTTGATTGGTGCAGAAAATACTTCTAATTCCAAAGATGTACCTTCCACCTCTCTTTCTCCTTCAACTTTTGTAATCTAAATATTGTGCAGGTCATCCTCATCTGGTACTTCCTATTCCACATGATAGCATACTACTAATTCTTTGACTTTCTATCTTTTCTATTGTTGGTACTCCTTCATGATTTCAATTCTGGGTCATCAATAAATATTACACCTTTTATTTTCTTCAGTGTTGAATCAATGTTGGGGTTCTCATATTCAAATGAGAAGGTTACTACAAAATTATGTTGTATTGTTGTCCATCTTCTGGTCTAAAATGAGAAGGGTAGTACCTATGCGCAACTTCTGGTCTACATACCAGTTTTCTGGGATCCCTTCCAATGTGTGCATGAAGTGATGAGGCCATTATTCTGGTGGTGTCATCCTCCATTGTGTCCTGCACTTCTCCAAGTGTTCTAAGGGTGTCCCTTTCCCATCATACCTTTGCATTTTATTGCTTCCTTGTTCTGCACTGAATTTAATGTGCAGTGATCATTTACATTAGTAGCAGTCCTGAATTGTTTCTTTATCCGCACCCCACCATCTTGCAAGTGTAGCCTTGAGTGAAATATATAGGGATAATATTCTCTAATTATATAATAATTCATCTTCATATTTGGTCATAAATTCCTCTAGATCATTTATCCCATGAAAATTGGGAGGTTCCCTTATCTCTGTACCAACCCATCTTACTGTGCGATCTATTCTTGCAGACCTTCTTGTAGAGACTTCATGTAATCTCTGCTACCAATTCTCCAAACCTGTATTTGAGTTATAAGAACATGATGTGATGTTTCTCCAACTGAGTACCCCATCTGGAGTTGGGTTAACATAATATTCTTCCTGTGTGGTGGTTCTATAAACTTAATTTATTTCCTCCATATCTAGATAGATGGGTTCTACAAACCTTTCTCCTTGTGATGGATCTAATGGTGCAATGACTTTGTATTCTCTTGATTCAAATGTCATTTTCCTTTTCTTCAAGTTTATTATGGCTTGTTTATCAAATTCCCAATCCATTCCAAGCAATTTTGGATATGGTGTTGTGCCATCTACAATATTTATTACTTCAAAGTCAGCCTTAGTGCACACTCCATCTAGATCTATTGTCACATATTTAAGCCTTCCAGTTGGTAGAAGTCTGTGTTGATTTGATAATTTCAACTAGACAGTTGAATAGCCTAGTGTGGGCTCTCTCATACACTTCCATGTCTTCTTGGGTAACACATTTACCTCAGGACCTAAGTCTAGTATAATATCCCCCATATTGAAATCTCCAATGTTGGCATTCAATCTGAATTCTTTGTTTGTTCTCCTTTTTGTATGGAGTTGATTGAATATTTTCTTCTCTAACTTCCCCTCTACCTCTGTGTTAAATATTTCTAGCATATTTTGTAAAACTTTAACATATGATCGATCATTCAGTAGCTTAACACAAGATTGTAAAAAATTCTTTATGGTACTTACTTTCCCTAAAGGTTGTGCTTCGCTAGTGTGGTCCATTGATGAAGGAATCTCATACATTAGTACGTTCTGAGTATGTTTCACAACTGATGTAGACGCAAAATCGTCTTTGAGGAACTCCTCTTTGGCCTCCTTGAATGTCTCCTTTTCTTTCCACACATCAAACTACTTCTTTGTTTTAGTATTTTTCTTCACCCATTGGTGTTGTGATGGATCTTGTCTCACTACACCAGGTCCTGTATTAGTTTCTCCATGTGTGACTATGTTGATATTTCTTCCATCATCTATGGCTTCTGCAAAGATCCACTGAACATTCTTATTTTTTTAGTTCCTCTTTTCTTGAATTTTTCCCAAAAGTGTTGGGTATTCTTCTATGTCATGATCTGTTGTGCGACAATACATACATGTCACTGGTGGGAGTGGACATTCCCTTGCATAATGTCATGGTTGTTGGAAGTTGTGGAACACTATCGAACCTCTTCCTCTTCCAAATCCTCCTCTACCTTGTCCTCCACCTTTGTATCCATATCGATATCCCTGCAATGCATTATACTAAGTTACCTGATTACACTATGTTGGGTTATACTTTGTTTGCGCGTTGTTATATTTTTCTTTTGCAGTGTTATCCTATTCTGTAGTGTTGTATGGAGGTGGTACCTGGTTAAACTGAGGTGCATTTTTCCTTCTCATCATTTTTGTCATGGTTCATGTACCAATCCAGTGTGTGGTCTCTTAGTGTGATAGCTAATTGCACAAGTTTTTTATCCTCATATGTGATTTACTTTGCTTCCCATTTCTTCTCGCAGATAACTAAATTATTTTCAGGGTCCTCAGATGCCTCTCCCCAAAATTCTGGTAACCTGATGGTGGGATCATGTCCTTCCATTTTGAACTGTGTTGAACTACTACCTACGTGTGGTGTAGATATTTGGCTACTACTTCCTGAACTGGCTCCTCCATTTGTTTCTCCTTGTTTGGATGTACTTCATGTTGTCTATTTCCACTAAAATCCGGTTGTCTAAATGGTGGTGTTATTTCTGGTGTATTAGTCAAACATGGGTTTATGGGTTCCACACTGACACTAACATGGATGGGAGTTATGCCTTTTGTTCCTACCCTTGGACCACTTGTCTTCCTTTCATATGTTGCATGTAGGATTTCCTCAATCTGCTCCACATCCCAAAGATCCTCTACCTCTTCCTCGTCACTTTCCAAGCCCTCTCTATCAGTTATGGCTCTCTTCTTATTACTCATCTTATATTGGTAGGGTACTCCACTCTGCATATTTCCAGTTGTTTCCATTATCTATTTTATCTTATCTTACTCCATCATGATTGGGTCCATTACCTCCTTCTTCTTTCCCTTATTCATCTCTCCCTCCATTTCTCCACCTCTTGTTAGTGCTTCCCCCCTTCCCCCATGCATGCAAGGAAGTTTAGTTGTCTGATTCGTTAGTCATCACACCGTTGTTATACAATAAAATACTGATTGAAGTATACAAAGATCTGATATACCTACCTCTAGGTCCTTTTAGAAACTCCTTCTCTGCTGCGTTGTAAGACTTTGTGGTATCTACTGCAAATTTTGTGATAAACCCTACAACAATATTGTCTAACCGGAAATCTACTGCACACGTGAATTTGTTGTTAACTTGTTGTAATTTCATGATCTCCATAGGATTCCACTCGAGCTTTCATATTCGATTTATAGGGTGGTTTTGTTTTAACCTCAATAGCCAGTGTTGCAACACATGTGGGAAATCACAAAAAAATACCTCATGCAAGTTGCTAAATACGTACTTGCATAAATATTTGCACGATGTTATATTAGGGTTTATGTTATCCATCTACATGAATTCAAACTCCTTTGTTTTCAACCATCTTTTGATATTTGCCTTTGTTGAATTCCATGGTCAGAACATTCCTTTTTTATACCTTCATTGTCCACATGCTTCTTCTACGGATCCCATTCACTCAATCCCATGTAGTTCCAACTGGAAATGGAACTATTTGTCAGTTATTAATCTCTCTTTCTACTTCTTGGGCTGACCCAGGTTCATATCTGAACATGTTTCCAACAAAACGCTCTAAAACTATCAGCGCTTCTGGTAAACGAGAAGGAAACACAGTACACATAAGGTATTGTGCATTCTCACCCAAGATAGTTCTATGGGTGACTGCAATGCTCAGGTGCTTGAACTCAAGGGATGAGTGGGGATTATGAAATTATATTTGATCTTCTTTATGCCTTGATCTGATTATTCTCAAGATTCATTCATCTTTTAAGCTTATGCATGCATTCTAAAGATCTAACTGAATTATCCATTCATCCATTCATAATCTAACTACTAACAGAAGCTAAATATGCAATCACAACACACATAACATATATTTTACCATGGTTTACCCCTACTAAGATACATCCACAAAGATATTTCTTCTTAGGCTCTTTTATTTAGGTTTCTGCAAAGTATGGCATCGCGCGCACTACAATTCTGATCATACAATCATGAAAAGGTTCCACAACCTTTGTGAGGTGAACTAAATCACACCAAGCTCCCCAGCCTATGATATAACCCTCAAAATTCGTCCTACTTGGATATTCTACAACTCTACAACTTACAAACTTGTATTAGAACTTATTTTGGTGTCTTTACAATAGCTCAAAACCTGAACAGACACTGGGAACAAAAAGCACGAACCCTGAACTAGACCTCCTAGGTTCTTATTTATACTAATTTACAATATTCTTAGTTATTACAATCTCTTACCAAAACCCTAACCATAGCATGGTTAGGTTTTCCTTCCTTCATGCCTTGCATACTTTCCTTTTTAGATGTGGCTTTCCCTCACACTTGCTACTTTTCCTGCCAATTGTTCTTCTCCAAAATTGGGTTTTACCTTCCAAAAATAGGTATTTCCTCAAAATAGGCCTGCACCCAACATGAACTAGTGATATTTTTTATAAGGTTGTGGTGGTATTTTCCGAGGAAGGTCGAAGGTGAAAGTATCAGAGTTGCAAAAAAACATGAATAAACCTAGTTTCTGAGGTATTTTTGGGTTACAGGTTAGAAGGGTGTCGATGTACACAGGATAGAGTAGAGAAAAGTGTGGATATTCACCGGTAGTAGAGGAGAAAGTTGTGGATCTATGAAAATATCATGAAATATTGAGTAAATGTTGGTACCATGTTCCTGAATTTTGAAGGAAGTTTATAGTTCAGCCTCTCAGAGTTTCAGGTCATCTACAGAGGTATTGGTATGAATGTATACTTGTTTTGATGGTTAACTCTTGTCATTATATGGCGTACGATTGACATATACTTGTTATGGTTGGTTTGGATATGGTATATCTTGGTTTCTTAGCTGAGTGAGGAGCGCTCTTATATATGGTTTAGCATATGACATGGTTCTTGTGGTTCATATCTTTGAGTTCATTAT
Source organism: Picea glauca (assembly GCA_000966675.3). NCBI lineage: Eukaryota > Viridiplantae > Streptophyta > Pinopsida > Pinales > Pinaceae > Picea > Picea glauca. Next base: position 493,696 of record JZKD02S1684841.1, on the reverse strand, counting down.
ACATGGTTAAGGCATGTTCATGTTGTATGGTGGAATATGCATGAGGGACATGCATTGGTTCTTTGAGATACTTCATTCATTATATGGTATATATCTACATATGGTTGATGCAATCATAGATCCTAAACCCTCAAAGTTATTCTACACACCAATAAATTTCTAACAGTGTGAAAATAACCTCAATTGGATCTTGTATACAGAAGTTATGCCTTATGTTAGCACTAAAAAAACGCACCGGTATTTTTGAAGGAAAGATGCTTAATCTTGTAGGGAACATTTGACTAGCTTCCTGAGCTCCAAATGAATATCTGAAAGCACCATGGAAATTTCAGGATTTGTATATGTCGATCAACTATTTAAACATGCAGAACGGACTCTCCATGACCGAGACAATTGATTTTGAAAAACTCTGCACTTTCACTAGCGCAGAAGGCAGAATTATGGCTAGTTAGCTGTGGAAAGTGGCGACTTTCCACAGGGCAGGAGCAAATATTTCAGGCAAGTGCACTGTTGAAAGCTGTCATGGCCAGAATAGCCAAATTTTCACCCAGATAAAGAATTTTTGGGTTTGAATGGTTTGAATCCTTCTTCAATAAGCTGGTTATGAGTTATCAAATCAAAATCTGAAGGCCATTCTTGGAGATGAAAGTCAAAAGGGAATTTTTTGACTAGATTTAGTGATTTTCAAGAGCAAAATGATAGGAATTTTTGGCACACATCATCAAATTCGAATTCCACTTTCAAAGGAACAGATCAAAGAGCCTTGGAAGGCTAGGCTACACTTCATCAACTTTCAACCAATGTT
>JZKD02S1684841.1:443745-487238 GCA_000966675.3 Picea glauca | reverse complement strand
AAAGTCAAAAGGGCATTTTTTGACTAGATTTAGTGATTTTCAAGAGCAAAATGATAGGGATTTTTGGCACACATCATCAAATTCGAATTCCACTTTCAAAGGAACAGATCAAAGATCCTTGCAAGGCTAGGATACACTTCATAAACTTTCAACCAATGTTTGAAGACCAAAAGATAGAGGTTGACCTCATCTTGAGGAGCTCTCCTTATCTTTTGTGAATTAGTTTTGACTTTCTATTTTTAGAATATCAGATCCATTGTTTTAGGATCTGAAACTGATTGTACGAGGCTATAAATCCAAAGACATTTGGATCACTAGGGGGTTCGATTTTGAGTGCTATCATGCTGCCACTGTAACAAAAAGACTTATTCTTATTATATGAAAGATTTCAAGCTTCCCTCAGTTGTGTTGCCAAATTTCTCTTTCTTGTCTTTGATATCTTGTGAGTGAATGTTCTTTGCTAATGCTCATTCAATCTGTATATGACTGTCATCTCATATGTTGATTAATTAAGTTGATGATCATAAGATATTTCTTTGGTTATTAAGCCCATTATGCTTGTTGGTATGAAGTATAATCTGGATTAATAGTTGTTTCCTTAACCATTTTATCAAACCTTGTCTGACTGGATAGCTAGAAGGCCTTGTGAGATTTTATATTCCTAGACAGTCTTGAAAACACAGTCCATCCCTTAGATATTCATTTTGATCCACAAAACCACATCAAATATTAAGAAAATATATCCAAAAAGAGTTAGTTACCAGGCATCTCCGACTTACAGCCTAGGAGAGTTTCCTGGAGCGATAACACCTTCTGCAAGTTAACCTACCTTGTTGACCACCATGGTACCAAGTGGATGTCAATTTTTCCCTCATTACTCATGCATGTGGGGTTATCCATGTGTGTACTTTCAATAAGATTCTATAAGGACCAAAACCTAACATTAACTAAAGGTTGAGGCATGCAACAAACCTAACCCTAGATGACTATCAAACTATGATAAATATTGGAATGTTAGGAAGAGAGGGGGTTCCATTCTTTTAGCATTGTACTCATTCCATAGTAGAGTAGAGAATCTAGGGGTGGGATTTGAGAGCATAACAAAGGAGGAAGAAGATTCTATAGTAACCATTTAGGCCATAGTGTCAAATGAAATTCCATAATAGGTGTCCCTTTCTTTGTATTTTCATTTTCATAACTAAAGAAAAGAGAGTAGAACATAGGCCTCACCTTCTTGCTCAGTTTTCTCCCATATTGGGTTTCCCTGGATACATTTTGTTTTCATTTGTGTGGATGGTGTGTTCATTTTTCTTGTTCTTTCATTTTTGTATTTCAATAATTTTCATAAAATTGAGCATTAAACTAGAAATAATAAATATAGAATCTAAGGAAATAATTTGAGTAATAAAATATTTTAGAATATTGCAAGATTTGTTGGGACAAATTGTTCTAGTGGAATACTCCATGGCAATTTAAAGATCAATAGATTTCATAAAAGAATAAAATTAACTTACCATTAAGCTCTTCTAACCCAAAATCATGGCCCTATGTATTGAGAATAGTGGCCAACAATAATTAAAACTATAATACTTCATATGTAAATTGTCGTGGATACTCCACCAGAACAATTTGTCACAACAAATCTGATAAATAAAACTAAAATCTACCTATAAAGGTTAAATTCCTTTAGATTTCCATAATATTTAGTTACTGATTTTTTGTCTGTGCCTGAAATGAATAGAATGTGGAAAATAGAGAATGGTAAAATACAACCTCACACCATCCACAAAATGACAAAATTATTTTATTTGGGAAACCCTTACATGAGAAAACCCATCTAGAAAGTGAGGCTTCTCTGCTCTCTTTTCTCTGGTATGGAAATAATGCAAGTACAAAGGAGAAGGAACTCTCTATGGAGTTACCTAATACTTGTGCATTGTTGGGATTCTACAGAAAATCAACCCCCTCTATTATTCTCTCTAACCAATCCCATTTGTTTTCTCAGCTATGGAACAAAATACAATAGTATAGAATGGAACCCCTTATCCTCCTAGTGGCTTGGTATTTAACATAGTCCAATAGACATCTAGGGGTAGGTTTTTTACTTCCTTAACCCTCAATTTTGATAGGGTTTTGAACCTTCTAGAATATTCTTGAAATTACATACATGGCTATCACCATATGTATGAGTAACGGGGGTTGACGTGGCATCCTCTCATACCATGGTGTTCAAAACGGTAGGTCAACGTGTGGGAGGCATAACTTTTTCATATGAGCTATGATTGATGCGATTTTTGTAACATTTGAAAGGTATCGATGTGTAGAATAGTCTCATGAGGCTTGAGCTATTATGGGAAATTTTTAACCCTAAAAAATTTTGTTTGATGCCTCAAAATGGCTCCAAAAGGTTCAAAAACCCAATTTGCCAAATTGGGAACTGCCACTAAAATGACCCTACAAGATTATTCCTCAAATTGTTTTTCACTTTGAAAGCATCTATACAGATGAAAAATAATATAATGGTCCAATATGGATCATACCTCCCCATTCAGGGAGGCATTTGGTCCCAAAAATATTTACTAAATCATGTGAGGGAATTTGTCCTCTACCTTCTCCCTAGAGTACCACTTTGCTTTTCCTAGAAGTTGTCCTTTCAACCCAACCTGCCAAAGGTCATGTTGTCTTATCTTGTAGTTCTAGACCACTTCTGCAAAGATATTTCCTCTATCAACTCTTCCTAATAATCTAGTGCTAAATCATCTATGGAAGGTCAGACCTTCTCCTCCTCTTGATCCAATGTGGAGGGATCATGGAGTTTGATATTCTCCACATTCACTACTAATTAAAAGTGCATATATGGTGGTAGACTAAGTTTGTAGGCATTATCTCCCACATTTTCCAATAATTCAAAAGGATGATACCATAGAGCCTTGATATTCTTACTAGGACCATGTAGTCTTTCCTTATTCAGTTATAACCATACTCTATCTCCCTATCTAAATGTTCTCTTTGTTCTGTGATGGTCATGTCTAGCCTTGTACTTTTCTTGTGACTTCTTTAGTGTATCATGTACTTGTCAATGGATTTGCTTGATCTTCTCAACAAATGTTCATTCTTTTAATGCATCTCCCATGAGTTCCTCCCTCACTCCTCCTTATTTTCCATATACATCATCTAAGGGTGAAGGTGGAAAATATCCAAAGTATGTTTCAAAAGGTGACTTGCCAGTAGAAATGTGGATTAATATGTTATAATGTTGTTTTATATAGATCATATTTTCATCCCAGTTCTTCGGATGCTTCTGATTGTAACCCCTCAAAATATGCACCAAAGTCTTGTTGACTACCTCTATCTTCCCATATGTCTGTGTATGGAATGTTGTAGACCTATTCAACTTAGTCTCCATTTTCACCCACAATGTAGTCCAAAATCCACTAAGAAAATTGATATCTTTGTCTAAGATGATGCTCCTTGGTATCCCAAAGTGCACCCACACCTGTTCAAAGAACTTGTTTGTTTCTTCTTGTCCACTGGTGGTACTTTTACAAGGCATGAGAATGTACATCTTTTTGAACCTATTGACTACCACAAATAAATAGTCATGTCCCTTTCATTTTGTTAGTAACCCTACCAAAAAAAACATGGAAATACTTTTCCAAGGTTGAGTGATTACAGTCAAGGGGTGGTATATACAATGCTTCGTGTTGCTAGGATTTATGTTAGAACAAAGTATACATCCTCTAATATATCATGCTACATATTCTTGAATTCTAGGCAAAAACGCATACCTCTGTAAGTTGGAAAATGTCTTCTCAACACCAAAATGTCCTAGAACCTTGGAGGTGTGAGCCTCTCTCATAAGATGAAATCATTCACCTTTAGGAACACAAAGCTTGTCGATCTTGTAGAGTAAACCATTATGAAGGTGATAGTCATTATTTCCATCACCTTCTTCTATATGAATTTGTCCCTATAGCTACTAAAACACCTCCTTGAATTCCTCATATTCTATGTATTCCTCTCTATATGCATCATGGTAAAAGGATCCATGTGCATTAGAGTTCGCAAATTTGTGATCTTGTATTTGGGTGACCTTGAAAGAATTTATGCCAACTTGTTTTTTCTACCCTTATTATACTTTATGAGCAAATGAAACTATTGTAAGAACCACATCCATTTGTAGTGTCTGGTTAATTGTAACTTACTTTGGGCTCGCAAATATTGAAGTAGTTGGTGATATGTTTGGATGATGGCTTGGTGATATCTTTGGATGATGGTCTCCTTTCCCATAATATAGTGCTTCCATTTTTTGACATCTTGTACCAAGGCATAGATATCCTTGTCATAATTAGGGTAGTTGATAACCACCCCATGAAACTCTTTAGAATGATAGCAGATTGGCCTTCCTCCCTGCATCATGACTTCTCCCATGGAATGCCCACTTTCATATGTATCCACTTTGAAGAGATTTTGCAAGTTTAGTAGTGTGAACATTGGGGCTTGACTAATCTTTCTTTTTATCTCATCTAAATTATTTTTTTGATTCTTCCTCCATTGGAAACTCTTAATTCCCACTTTTATTGTGTGGAGTAGTGCAACTACTATTTAAAATGAATCTATTAACTTATGCAAGTACTACAATTCCCCCAAAAAATCCTAACTTCTATGCAATTTGTGGGAACTTTTGATTTCATGATGGCCTCCATCTTGGAGGGATATATCTTGAGCTCTCCTCCACTGATCACATACTCTATATACACTAAATACTACTGACAAAACTTTCATTTCTTGAGATTTTCTAGTACCTAGTACTTATTCATGGTCTCTAACACCTGTGTAAGATGTGATATGTGCTCCATCCAGGTATAACTATAAACCAATATATCATCCAAATAAACAATAACAAATGAATCTAGATAATGGCATAAAAAAACATTCATTAGTCTCATAAATGTAGTTGGTGCATTGCATAAACCAAATGGAATAACCAAATATTCATACAAAACTTTCCTTGTCTTGAAGGTGGTCTTCTTGGTATCTTATTCTTTGACTTGTACCTAGTGATATCTTGATTTCAAATCCATATTATTGAAGTACTTGGCATGTTGCACCTAGTCCAGTAGATCATTGATCCTAGATAGAGGGTATCAATTCTTCAATGTAATCTTGTTCAATGCCATGTAATCGATACACATTCTCCAATTCTAATCCTTCTTGGGCACAATTATTATGGGTGACCCACAAGGTGAAGTACTTGGTCGAATCACACCCTGATCCAACAATTGTTGCTATTGTTTCTTTACTTTGTTTTCTTCCATAATGGACTATCTATACAACCCAATATTCAAAAAGGGGGATTCTGGAAATAATTGGATTTCATGCTCCATTTCCCTTTTAGGAGGTGTCCCTTTAGGCTCCTAGAACACTCCTTTGTATTCATGTAGAAACTTATCCAACTAATGTTTCATGTATTTAGTACACCCTTCCAGGGATGTCTTTAATTTTAACGAATCTTCACGAGACTGATTTTCTCTTAGAAAAAGTAAAACATGTTTCTTGATAGAATTAATCAATTTCTTATCTTGATTGACACTTACGAGTGAAATTTTTGATTTTCCTTTGTGAAAGTTGATGATGAGGGATTTCCCTTCATTGATGAAGAGGTACTAATTGGCTCTCTACATCAAGATAACATCCTTCATATACCTATAGGGGATTCCAAACACTACTCTGTATACATCCAGTGGTACTACATCCAATTATGCTTCATCTATAAAACAAAAACTTTCAACAAATTTAATCTTGCACTGATGTTTTACCTTGATCTTTGCATCCTTGTTTACCCAACCCAATGGATAGGGGCTAGGATGATCATGAACCTCCAATCCAATATTGTTGACCAGATATGTTGCTATTATATTAGTCTATGAACCAAAGTTGAATTGAGAATCTATCTTGGTATTATTGACCTGAATATTGATGTGGAAGAGCTTGGTCGTCTCCTTCTCTTCTTGGTGATGAAAGCTACTTAGATTCACCTCCTTTTGCACATATATGCAGAAAATATTTCCATCCACATAATAGATAATTTCAACCTGATTTCTTGAAGATGTGGTTAGAAGGTTATTTGTATTTTTGTCCTTCCTGTGATTCTTTGGGTTCAACTCTGGATGTAGTTTCCATCATTTTTCCCTAGTATGTCCATCAATGATGCAATTATTGCAATGTTTCTAGGATCCTTACACTAATGTGTAGTGGCTATCGTCTTCTTATCCTTTCCCCATTTCCACTTCTTCTTACCCTCCTTAGAATCTCCTCGGTGCTATTTATGCTTAGAACCACTTGGATGCCCATTCTTTTAGGATATGTTTTCCAAGTATTGTTCATGTACACAACCCTCATCCATTTTCCTTGTATTGAAGAGAATCACCTACTTTCATTTATGACTATGTAATCCCCCCAAATACTTGAGGAGTACATTTTGGTTCTTGGGAGAGATACCCAACATCACAGAAATATTTCTAAACTCGGTGTTGTATTCCTGTACACTCTACCCCTGCCTCTGCATGTAGTGCCACCAAATCCATTGGTCCTCTACATACCCTATAGGGTAGAATTGGGAGTTGATGAGGTTTTTTAAGTCCTCCCACCTAGTTACTAGCCGATCACCCTCCAACCTAAGTGTTTATGTATGGATTTCCCACTAGGTTAATGCATGCCCCTATAACTTCAATCTTGAAAATTAAGTCTTCTTCTCTTCATCTATATGGTGAATGTTAAAATAAAATTCTAGTTGTTGAAAAAAAAGATTTAGTTTTAATGCATCGATCTCACCTTGGTATGGATTTATGTCCACTTTTTCTTCCATCTTGAATAGGGACTCGAAAGGGTTAACGACACCCAAACTCATCTTCTCTTTCTTGGATTATTTTTGTGACTCCTTTCCTGAGTCTTCATGTTCTCTTGATTTCCCCTCTAATCTAATATCTAATTTAGAGCCTTCATCATATCTTAATGGTTCGAGATTTCTTGTTAGAGCCACCATGAGGAGGTTCATATTGCAATTGGTGGTGGAAAATTTCATTTCCAACCTCTCAAATCCCTCTTCCGCTAGATATTGAGGATTTTTAAGAATGAACTTGTTCGTCGTGGCTAGGGTTTATGTGACTTCTCTTTAATTTGATTCCTAGATCTTGAAACCTCCCAAAATTACCCAAAATAAAAACTTCTTTGTTACCAATATGATTTGTAAACTATCGTGGATACTCCACTGGAACAGTTCATCACAACATCTCTGATAAATAAAACTGAAATCTACCTATGAAGGTTAAATTCCTTTAGATTTCCAGAATATTTAGTTACTGATTTTTTTCTTATGCATGAAATAGATAAATGCATAAAATAGAGAATAGTAAAATACGATATCATACCATCCACAAAATGGCACAAATATTTTCTATGGGAAAACCTTATGGGAGAAAACCCATCTAGAAGGTGAGGTTGCTCTGCTCTCTTTTATCTAGTATGAAAATAATGCAAGTACAAAGGAGAAGGCACTCTTTATGGAGTTACCTGAGACTTGTGTCATATTAAGATGATACAGAATATTAACCCCCTTTGTTACCCATTTTGTCTACTCAGCTATGGAACAAAATACAATAGCATAGAATGGAACCCCTTCTCCTCCTAGTGGCCTAGTATTTAACATATCCTGGTAGCCATCTAGGGGAAGGTTTTTTACTTCCTCAAACCTCAATTTTGATAGGGTTTTGAAAATTCTAGAATATTCTTGAAATTACATATGTGGATAGATCCATATGCATGAGTAACGAGGGTTGATGTGGCATCCTGTTGAACCACGGTGGTCAACATAGTAGGTTAAATTTCAAGAGGCATAAATTTTGCATATGAGCTCCAATTGGTATCATTCTTGCAATGTTGTAAATGTATTGATTTTTATAATAGCCTCATAGGGTCCTAGTTTTGCTCAGAAAGTTTTAAACCCAAAAAATGTCATTTGATGACTCAAAATGGCTCTAGAAGGATCTGGAACCCAATTTTCCAAACTAGAACCTGCCACTAAAATGACCCTACAAGTTGATTCCTCCAATTTTTTCCACTCTAAAAGCATCGAGATAGATGACAAACAATACAATGATCCAATCCAGATCATTACTACTCCCACAATATCTAATATCTAATTTTTATAGAGTTGTTTCCATAAGATGATAGATCTCATAAATAAGGTTTACAAGGATACAACACAAAGACGATATTGTACATTTGTTTCTTAAAAACAAATTTGATTGTCATATAATATCAACATGATGGGTTGTTCATACTCAATACCTATGATCATTTCTCACTTCTGAAATATAATTGCAAGACAAAGGAATTATGAATAGAAACTATAAATTATAAGTTGGCAGTCATATGATATAGTGCAAGTAATCATATATAAGATACTATATGTTGGTAGTCATGTGGGAGATAGTACAAATACTTGTATAATATAGTATAATGTGTAGTCATTGTGTGTGGAGCACAACATTGTTTATAATTCAAAATTTTAGATAATGAACAACTATCTATCTAGGACAAAATTTCAAGTAACAAGAGTAATTTATGTTCTTAAGGATTCAAGGCTTATTAACATTTGTTCTAGATCCTGTTGTGGTTCTCTATCTCCATAGCCATGTTTATTTTCTCGCAAGGGGTGATTTAATTTATGTATTTTATTGACTCTATGGAGAATACTATCTCACCTTTTTTAATCAAGTCATCATCTAAGGTTATATAAGGCAATGGATTCGATATTGGTTGTAGGGTTTAGTTCAACAAGATAGGTCATCATGGCATCTTATATGAACCAGTGGAATTGAAATGAATGAATTAAAATAAAATATTTAAATGAATGTTTGGACTCATACAAATATGATTTTGATATCTACTTAGGCACCCCTTCAACTAGCCATTTTTAATCCTATGACAAGTAGACATCCTGAAGATTTCAAGTCTCCTTGGATTTCCTTTTCTAATATATTGCATGAACTTACCACATGATAAAAAAAATGAAAAGATATACCACTCATCTACTAAAATGCAATTGATGAAGGAAATGTCTAATAACAATTCAAGACTTTGGAATACTAGTAGGAAATAATAGCATAGCATAAAACAAAATTGCTAAACAGCCAACAAAACCCTTTTAATAAAAATATAAATAAGTAAGAGAGACCAGGAAAAAAATGAAAATAAGAAAAAACAACAAAATGTACATATTATTCATAAGCAACTTGTTTAAATGTACATATCCCAAATTACATGGCGTTTAAATGTGCATATCACAAAGTACAAGTTATGTGGGATTTCATGGATAATAGAGGAATTCAGTAACCCTCTCAAGCCTTACTAATTCCATGTGCTAGTTTAAAACTCAATCTTCCTCTTAATTTTTACTGATGTAGATCGATCCTTGCTACATGTAGGATAAAAGTACATATATGAATACATAAATTCAAAGAACAATATGTATGAGTTATTTACCCATTTTATATATTAGCAAATTTAAAAAACCTTTTACAGATCAATAATTTATAACAAACACTCATTGCACCCATGCAAGATATAGGTGCATGTGGTGTCCTCCTCCTCAAAGAAATCCTCTATACAATTTTACTCTAAAAACAATATAGACAAAATCATTTAATTCAACCAATTAAGAATTTGCCTATAAATGGAATTCAACATTTGGTCATTAACGAATTCATCTATTATTCTTTTCACCACGAAAATTGATTGTGGGCTAGGAGATTGGGGTCCTTGACTAGGAGACAGAGTTGTTGGTTGAACATTGTGATAAGAGGAAACTATATTGGATGTGACTATGACTAGAATTGTGACAAGGAAAGGGGAAACAACAATGCCATGTGTACATGCACTAGACGAGCCAAGTAATCCATCCAATAACTACAATCACCAAATATTCAAATTGTTAGATGCATTATTTAATGATCTAACATGAATAAAATTTACACATCCTGAAATAGTTATACCAACATGAGTTGTCTCCATCAAATAGATAGCAACAACTATTGTATTTACCATCCCTATGAAAAATGACACAAAGGTCTCTCTATCAGAGCACTGCAAGAACACATTATTAAAAAATAAAAAATGGTTGCACAATGAATCAAGATAATAAAAAATTATGATTTCATTATAAATTTCTGAGGATTTCATAATTCCATGGTTGTGACCACCCTTGCTCCTATTATGCTTCATGGGAGTGGGTTTTTTAGGGGTGGCCTTAGGAAAATCAATGTGTTTCTTATTTGGAGAAGGAGAAAACAACTACAAGTCACACACACACACACACATAGACACGCACGCACGCACACACACACACATAGACACGCACGCGCACACACACACACACACGAAGGAAAAAATAGTATGAACAAAAAAAAACTAGTATGAACAAAATTACTTTTAACCATTCTAAATCCAATATACGTTAAATATATCATTGTACTTACCTAGAATAGAAATCCACCAAGGGAAATATCTTCTGAAAAAACATTGAAAATATGTCCATAGGATGTGCATGGATGTGAAACAATTGGATCCATGATGAGGTGGTGGACCACCCCCACTACTATATGTGTTGGAAATTGTGTTTTCATTGATGTCAAAGGATGTCATTGATATCACAGGTATGGGGAGGCTAATTGTTGTCAATGATAAGGGAAGGCTATGTCTCTATGAGCTGATAAGATTCTACATATTTAATTTTCATTGATGACACTACTGATGTGTTATGTTGATGAGTGACTTCATGAGAAAATAAAGGCAGGTAGACTATGAAAAATAAAAAAAATGACCCTGCAAATGATAGGTCCAAGGATTGAACTAGAACCTGTAACACAAATCCATGGATGGACAAAGGAAGCATCCAGACTACTACAACTAAAGAGGAGATCAATAAGTGTCATGCACAGCTCTCTGTGAATGAATACAAGAGGAATGACAACTCCATAATAGCAAAATGATTGTGCACAAATAGTCAGGATTAAATAAAAATGAATCAGAATCATATAGAATGAGAATCGAACCAGACAAGGCTTAGAAAGAGAAGAGTTTTTTGGTAGAGTAATCACATCTTGTTGAAGCTCGAGGACACAGAGGAATAATGTTTTTTTCATATAAGGGATATGTGGCTAATACTTAGTGGTGAGCACATGAGAGATCACAGTTGGAAGTTGAATAAGATACAAACATGAGTGATAATAAGTCTTGTAAGGAATTCTAAGTAAAAATATGAAGGAATAGTAGAATATTTCTATAAAATGATGTATCCCACGTTCGTCGGTAAAATCGAGTTCAAATGGCTTATAATGAAAATGTGAAAGAATATAGTTTGAATGTGAATGAAGAGTCATGGAATAGTGTGAAATGTGTTAACTTTTGGAATAGAGAATTGTGTACCCGGAATAGGATAAATCTTGACCATTCATCTCCAAAGATCAATAGTTCAAATCAAAGACTAGGGCCTGATACTTGGTGGGCCAACTCAACCACATCCGTGACATGATAAAAACCTCATCAGTGCAACATGTCCATTCAGATGAATACCACCTAATATGAATTCCATTTCAGTGCTACCACATGCAGTTCCATGTGTCAGAACATGAATCAATGCCACATCATCCATTGTACATGAAGAAGACGCCCACACGGAAGCCACCTCATTTGCAACATTAGCACAAGAGATCTCGAAAAATGACTAAGTACCAAGACATCGCAAAGATAGTGAGCATGATGGAGAATCAAGAGTATGTGAAGAGATGAGCATGAACCCACAGAACCGCGGTGAGAGTTAAAAAATAAATTAAGTGTTAGAGACTCAAGGTAGGATTTCAAAAAATATACCAAGTGTCAAGAATCAGTCGAATGGAGGAGGTCACAAATATAGAGTTGGGAAAATGTCATAGACCAACAGACTCGTGTTAATATTTCAAAGAAATGAGTTATTACCAAGAATCGGTTGGAAAAATATGTCTCAAGAAATGGCTAAGTATCAAGAGTAGATCAATCATACGGATGAGGTAATGAATAAGAGAAGAAAAGAGATATCGCAGACCCACGATGAGAGTTTGAAAATAAACTAAGTGTAAAATACTCGTAGTAGGAGTTTGAAAATTGACTAACTATAAGAGACTGACAGTATGAGTTCGAAAGTCAACTAAGCATCAAGAATCAATTGGACATGCGAGGTCACATATATAGAGTTAGAGAAATTTTCTAGACCCGCGACCCATCATGGTGAAATATTGAGAATTGGATAAGTATCAAGAATGAATAAGTATGAAGAGATTTTGAAGAAATGACTAAGTACCAAGAATAATCGGTTGGACGGACAAGGTCACAAAGATAGACAAGTGAATTAGGCAAGGACTTAGACCCATGGTAAGATGTCAAAAATTGTCTAAGTATGAAGAACAGATCAGACAACCCAGAGGGTGAGAGATATGATGGTCGAGGAGGTTCCCACTTGTCACAGGTCAAATTGTCTAGAGGGTGAGAAATCTGAAGACCTAGGAGGTCGCAACTTGTCATAGATCGGACGGCCTAGAGGGTGAGATATCTGATGACTCGTGATGTCTTATAGACCCATGATGAAATAATTATAAAATTTCTTGAGTATGGGTGTTAACTAAGTGCATTGAAATGTGAAGTTGCATTCATGAGGCCGCGGAAGTATGAAAATATCTGCCTTAGACCCATAGAGAAAATATTGGAAATGTGTCTAAGTAGAGGTTCAAAATGAGTGTGATTGAATGCGAAGGTGTAATTTGAATGTCGCGAAAGTTTTAAATAAAGAAGAGATATGCCTTAGACCCGCGGTGAATCCATCAAGACAAATTGATATTCGATATCAATCTAAGATACGATCAGATGGTGATTGTAAGTTGAATACCCAGTGGTCCCGATATGATAAAGAAGAATAGATTGACGGTTGAGATCTAATCAAGGAAAGATCAGATGGTTGTTGTGAGTCATCATTGTATGGTGTGTTCTTGAGGATAGTTAAGTAGATCGATGGTTATGATTCAACGGAGGTATAGATTGGATGTCCACTGTGTAGTGTGGTTACATGTGGTTGTGACATGCTAAAAGAAGATCGACAGTCAAGATCAAATAAAGGATAGATTGGATGGTTGTTGAGTGTTGAGGGAATATTGAGTGTTTTGGTGGACAATGAAATAAATCAAGTTTGGAGATTGTATCTTAATGAGATCCAATGGTTGTTAAGTGTTGAAGTCTACAATGTGGTCTGAGACAATATCATACACAAAACCAAAGTGGGATATATGTTGGTTTCTAAGGAATTTCGCAGTTGTGTTTTGAGGAGATATGGAGCCAACTCCATGGACATACTTTTGTATGTGTAAAAATTCATGGAAGTATGGAATGTATAAATAATAATAATTGAATCCATTTTAAGTGTGGAAAATTGAGAAAGAATGGGAGAGTGTGGATTTTTGAAATTACAGAACCAAGTATGTAATATGTAAGTGTAGTGGAAGTCATTTGTGGAGGAGGAAGAGAAGATTTGAGGTTATCAGGAGAGATAAAATGAAAGAAAGAGAAATTTATTTTTCTAAGCGTGGATGGGATGTTCAAGGACAAAGGAACTTGTGAAACTATGCAGATTGTGAACAATGACAACAAAGATAGAACAATAGACCTCTATAGTAGAAGGTTTGAAGGAAATAGATAATATGGTATTGTTGATATCTTGAGGAGTTGATGATTCCAATAAAGTTGGTATCTATAGGAATTGTTGAGTTGGTGCTCAACTAAGGGGATTAGTTTCCTTGCAGGTTGGTTCCTGTAAACATTTTTTTTTTATTTGGTGCTCAACTAAGGGGATTGGTGTCTCATGTAGGTGTGTTCCTACAAATATAGTAGTTGTATGTTAGTTTCTACATGGAGAAATGAGTCAGTTCTCAATTAAGAGGATTGGTGTCTCCTGTAGGTTGGTGTTTGCAAACATTAATTCTTAGTTGGTGCTCAGGAAAGGAGATTGGTTTCTCCTGCAGGTTGGTTCCTGCAAGCATTGTAATAGTAGGTTGATTCCTACATGATTTTATGAAAGAATTTTTTATTTTTTTTATCCCATTTGGGTTTCCACGTTAAATCTCTATGTACTATGGATTGTATGGTTGTGTATAAATATTTGTCAATAAATGATCTAGATGGTAAATTAATGCATTGATAAATATTGTAAGAAAATATTGTGAAAATAAAAAGCAAGATTATATTGATTCACCCCCCCCTCTCAGTATAAATAAGTGTGCTAACAATTGGTATTGGAGCAAGGTTCCTTCAGGATTAGTCTAACCACTAGACATTTATTCCCAGTAGCACACGTGGATTGGATTCCAGTTCATTCAGTTGATGGAACAAACTATACAATATGGAGTATAAGAATGAATACATGTTTGCAAGAACTAGGATATGAGGTGTGGAAATTGGTTTTCACCAATCACAGACCCTCAAAAACTCCACAAACAAATGTAGTTGCAAAGGAGGAATGTGAAAACAATACAATGGACATGAATTTCATATTAAGTGCTTTAGTGTATTCTAAAAAATCCACAATGGGATAGTGTACATCAACCAAAGATCTTTAGGACAAGCTACAAGATATTTACGCACAACAAGGAGCCTTGGACATGTTAAAATACACAAGTATAGAAGAAAAAAAAACAAGTGACAACTCAGATAGTGAATCAGATGTTTAATAATCCAACATTCCCAAGAATCCCAAGAGAGGATCAGGAAAATATAAAGGTGAGTCTTTTTTCTTTAATTGTGAAGAATTAGGACACATTGCAACTAAATGTCCTTACTTAACTATTGGAAAGAGCAATGAAAATGATGATTCCATATTTAGAAATGATAATAATGAGAAGAAAGAAAAGACCCACAGATAGAGGGAGAATCTATATACAGATGAGGACAACAAATATTCTTATGTCACTGATAGTGAAACAGAAGAGGATCTAGAACCAAAACTAATTTGTGCCTTAGAAGAAGTCAATATGAATATGACATAGTTGAAAATAAAGGAGAACCTATTTGTGATCAAGATGAAATCACAAAGATCAGAAGAGAGAATATGTTATTGAAGGAGTGGTTGTCACAAATCCTTGAAGAAAAAGAAAAATTAATCAAAGTTCTAATTGAAGAGGTAAAAGTAACACATGAACTGATAGAAATATAGCTAAAAGAAAAGAATCAATGTCGTGAGAAACTTGAAGCACAAAATACCTCTCTGGTAAAATAATTAGAATAGGCAAAAAGGATAGAAATAGTGATAATTCAGCTGAAAGAAAAGGAAGAAAATTGTGAGAAGTTGAAGGTTGAAATTGATTCCTTAAGAAGGGAACTAGAGAAAACAATTGATCATCTAAATAGAATCTTGAATTTTGAAAAGAGTACAAAAATAGTAGATAACATTATCAGTCATAAAATATCACCATTCATCAAAACAGGCCTTGGCTATGACAACAATCAAAAGACTCTTGAAGAAGATGCAATCCCTAAGTCACCATAAAACAAAATTTAAGAGAAGCCTGAAAGCTATGCAAATATTCTTAAAAGCTTCAAACACAATGAAGACAACAAAAATAAAGGAAATGATGACCGGTGAGAAACTGATAAGGATGAATTTAGAAGAATTGTTAGATCAAGAATACCCCTCACAAACAAGTATCAAAATAATTTTCTCAATTATTGCTTTTCCTGCAAAAATTTTGCTCATAAGGAAATAAATTTTAGATCCTATGGAACAAATAATTATATGAGAAATATATGACCTCAAAATTATGAGGATGATCATATGAAAAACAAGGATAAAATTTCTCATAGGCCTATCGATAGAAATTTCAATTCTTTTTCTCCCCTACATTACAAAGTTGAATTTGTTAGCACGAGGAGTCACCCTTAGACTGCTAAAAGGGTAATCCCAATATCCATTTGAATATTGGAAAATTGAATGATTAAGTCATGTTTTTGCTTGATGGATCAACAAGGATAAATGAGAGAATAGAGGGCAACAAATATAACTGTATATCAATGATCTTTCACCATTGGGAAATGGATTCCTTTACAAACATTAGAAACCATATGAAATCAAGCCAAATACCAGACAAAATATTTGGTGTTAAGGAAGGTAGAAGAATTAGGAAGCATACATGAATAACAATAAGACCTATGCTAGGTCATTTATACATTCATGAGATTCAATATCCATTCAACATAAATATTTCATGAGCATGAATAGAAAAACGTAAACGAGACCAATGAATCAAAGGCAGATGCAATGAATCCTTCATTACTTTAAGATTATCTAATTCATGTGCAAGAGTTGATCCTCAATAGCTGCAACTCATTCAAGTAGAAAGAAAAAGTTGATGAGATAAGAAACAAAACATACAAAGTATGATAATTTAACTTTCAATAATATCTGATTAAAATGTTGCAAAAGAAATTTTCCCTCATGCTTACATTACAACTCTTACGACTAAAATCCCTACTTAAAATCCCCTCTCGGGTCTACGTCATTGCTTGGTCTTCTGTTAATGCTCCAGTAAACTAACTTTTGTATCAAAACTTCCAACCAATTGATGAACATGAAATCTTATACATACTCCTTTCAAATACAAAAGTATTTTAATGGTTGCTTCCAACAAGGTATTCAAAAACACAACTATTAATTGCATAAGACAAAGCACATAAAGGATCAATCTCACCAATCATGACATCTATGGCTCTCATAAAACCAACTGACAGAGATTTCCCACATCTGTGCAACTTTTGATTCTCCTTGAGCATATTCTTGACATCAATACTGGTGATAGAAATTGTCGAACAAATGAATAAAATCATGGTGCAAACCTTCATAATATGAAAATTATTCAAGTTAAGAAACCACTCTCCTTTATCATCGCTCCTCATCTTTCTGAGTGTGAATTTTTTACTGTTAAAATATACTCAACTGCAGAAATATGTTGATTCTCAATATTTTCAAGGAGAACTTTATTCATTTAAAAGAAACGTAAAATCAACCCATTAACATCAACTTTGATGACTGCTAAAACACAAAACCCTTACATATTCTAAATAGAGGGTTAGTGAAAACAAATGAAATAAGAAACGACATAGGTGAGGATGAAGGATCAAAAGAGTGTTGCAATTGGTGTTGGTTTGCAAGAGAGAACAACATGCCTAGGTACATCTGGAAAGGTATGGGTTGTTTCTATAAATGTGAAAGTCCATATAGAGGACTATAATATCTCATCCAATACATTGACATTCCCAATATCGAGTTGCATATCCATTGATAATTCGCCTCAACACTTGGTGATCACACTAGGCGCTACCTTAATGTTGTTGTGATACTTGGATTGGAATTCGAACCATCTCTTGGCACTCGAACTTGTATTCACATTGAAATTATCCACACCAATGGTGCTCATTAGGGCCATATAAATGATGAGGTGCTTCCCTTGTTATCAAAAGAAAACCTCCATGGGATTTCTTCTCTATGGAACACAATATCAATTTACCAGATTTCATATTGTCTCCTCTTTCACACATATAGACATATTTAACACCTACTGGAACAAATCAGGAGTGCTTCTAAAACTGGGTATGATATGTACATGAATGTCGATGACCCTTTCCTTTTAGCGCACTGGTATGATCTGTACATGACTATCGATGACTCTTTCCTTTCCTCAAGTCACATAACCAGTGGACCAAAGTTTGTAAGAGGTATGATCGGGGAAATGGATTCATACAGTAATGGGGATGTTTCTTTTAATTCTAATCAGGCCAAGGAAGAAAATCAACATCTTGAAGATATATTTGAAAAGAACTTGTTAAGAGAGGTAGAAGAAACAGATAGTTCTGAAGATAAGGAGACTCTCTTGAAAATAATGGGACATGTAGCAGAAGACCATGAAGTCGACATAAAATTTGCTATGAAATAAAATGAACTAATATTGAATGATGGGACAAGAATGTTGATAAGAGAAAGAAGGCAGTGATAGCATCTAGTTCAAGCAATCACAAGAGCAAATATCAAAGAGAGCCTTCAAGCATCCAAGTAAAGAGGCCAGCAAAATTGAAGTAATCCATGGAGGTATGATAAAGTAACTCTTATAATTTATTCCATTTGTAATATTGCATAGGATGAAATAGAGAAGATAAGAAGGCTCCCAAGACACAAGCTTGTGCATAGGAAATGATGAAGCATGAAGCATGAAGTTGAAGAACTCAAAAAGGGAGAGATCAGAACAAAGTATTCTACAAGTTTCACAACATCACTATTGAAAACTGATTATAAGAAGTACATTCTCCAAGCTATGGACTCAATATCTACAAGGATGATAGAAACAAATTGCTAGAAAAAAGTTGAAATACTTATCATTCACAAGTATGATGCCATTGTGACATATAAGACAATGTTTGAGCAAGGAAGAAATCACAAATTGAAATCGATAGTCCTCTACTAAGATGTGAATGATGGATAAAAAAAAATTAGAGTCGATGATAGATGGAATGAATGAAAAATATATTTGACTATCCATAGAAAGATTTCATTGTTCTATATGATATGCAAGAATTGTAGACAACAAAATAGGATGAATGGAAAACTCATTGTTTCACAATTCTAAAAATTAAGTAGTTTTTGGAGGAGTTAAAGTAGCAATATGAGAATATGCCTTGTTCAACATACTGGTACAAGTAATAAAAAACTTTCAATATTCTGGTACACAAGATTTTTGGAGGATCTTGTAGAAGATAACTTTCAGAGGATATATTGTAGACTAATGGGGTTTATGTAAAAAATTATGACAACCTTTGAAACAAGATTATCATGACAACTTGTCAACAAGCTTCACATTGCGGGTTTAGAGAGCATGTGTACTCATACACATAAGAGAATTATAAAACACTAAGAGAAATAGACTTAGAAAATCTAAAGAAGAGGAATCTCCATGTTCCCGAAGAAAGTAAAGAAGATGAAACCCTTGATGAAATTTCTATGAGTTTTGGGAAAGATAAGATCCTGAAGGATTAATAGAGTTTCTTGCAAAAATAGATTAGCATGATGAAAATCAGAAGTTGGAAGTGCCTTCAGAAGCTATGCAGGAATACAATAGCTTGAAGAATCAAAGCACATGGAGATGTTATAAGTTGCATATGGAGAACAAAGATAGAATGGAAGGCTCCAAAATTATAAAGAATTGATCACAACAAGTAGAGATATGACTCTTTTGGTTATGCATTCCAATTAATTGGAAGAAAAGTATAGTTGAATAAATAAATATATAATGTTGATACTTGAATATGTTGGCATAAGTATTTGTGAGTTAACCATAGGAGTTGATTGTATGAAGAGACTCATTATGTCAAAGGATATGATGAAAGCTTCATGGAAAATCATAGGCTCAATGAGAGCTACAAAAAAATAAGAAGGTTTTTGGTTGCAGAGAAAAAAATGAAGAGTAAAGTGTAAGGGGGAGTTGTAGAAAGAGAGAAGGGTGCTAGTCACGGAGAAGAAAATAAAGAGTAAAGTAAAAAGGGGATAAAATTCATTTTCCACTGATGTCAAAGGGGGAGAATACAAAGAAAATGAGAGATTTCCATAAAGAGAGACTTGTAGGAAGCAGAGGAGTACCAAAATAACTAAGTGTTTCCATCAATGACAAAAGGGGAGTTTGTTGGAAATTGTGTGTTTATTGATGTCAAAGGATGTCATTGATATCACAGGCAGGGGGAGACTGATTGTTATCAATGATAAGGGGATACTATGTCTCTATGAGATGATAAGCTTCTAAATATTTAATTGTCATTGATGACACTATTGATGTGTTATGTTGATGAGTGGATCCCTCAGAAAATAAAGGAAGGTAGACTATGAACAATAAAAATATGACCTTGCAAATGAAAATTACAAGGATCAAACCAAAACTAGTAACATGAATCCATGGACAGATAGAGGAAGCATCCATATTGATATTGCCAAAGAGGAGATCAAGAAGCATACTACACAGCTCTGTGTCAATGAATACAAGAGGAATGAAAATTCCATAACATCAAGATGATTGTGTGTGAACAAGTGAGATTAAAGAGAAATGGACCAGAAGCGTCCAGAATGAGAATCGGACCAGACAAGACCTAGAAAGTGAAGAGTTTTGTGGCAGAGTAATCATAGCTTGTTGAATCACGACAACACAAAGGAATAATTTATGTGCCTATAAGGGAGAGGTGGCTAATCCTTAGTGGTGAGTAGATGAACGATCACGGTTGGAAGTTGAAAAAGATACAAACATGAGTGATAATAAGTCTAGTAAGGAATTCAAAGTAAAAATATGAAGGCGTAGTAGAATATTTCCGCAAAATGATGTATCCCACATTTGTTGGGAAAACTGAGTTCAAAGGGATTATAATGAAAACGTGAAAGCACATAGTTTGAATGTGAACAAAGAGTCATGGAACCGTGTGAAATGTGTTAATTGTTTTTGTAGAGAAATGTGGAACCTGAACTGGATAAATCATGACCATTCATCTCCAGAGATCAATGGTTAAAATCAAATATTGGGGTTCGATAGTTGGTGGGACATCTCATCCACGTCAACTCCATCATAGTAACCTCATAAGTGCCACATGTCCAGTCAGATGAATTCCACATCATAATACGTCAATGTCATTGATGCAAAATGCAGTACCATGTGTCAAGACATGTATTGATTCCATGTCATCCAATGTACATGAAGAATATGTCCACATAGAATCCACCTCATCTGCAAAATAGACACAAGAGATCTCAAAAAATGACTAAGTACCAAGACATCACAAAGATAGTGAGCATGGAAGAGAATCGAGAGTATGTGAAGATATGAGCGTGAATCCATGGAACCATGGTGAGAATTCAAAAATTGACTAATTGTAAGAGACCTATCGTAGGAATTTGAAAAATCGACTAAGTGTCAATAATCAGTCGAATGGATGAGGTCACAGATATAGAGTCAGGAATATTCCATAGACTCGTAGACCCACGTTAAGATTTCAAATAAATGGATAAGTACCAAGAATCGGTTGGACATATATGTCTCAATAATTGGTTAAGTATCAAGAGTGGATCGGTTGGATGGAAGAGGTCATGAATAAGAGAAGAACAAAGATGTTGTGGACCTGTGATGAGATTTCGAAAATCGACTAAGTATAAGAGACTTACGGTAGGATTTCGAAAATCAACTAAGTATAAGAGAATCACAGTAGGAGTTCAAAAATAAACTAAGTATCAAGAATCGGTCGGATGGACGAGGTCACAAATTTAGAGTCAGAGAAATGTTCTAGACCCATAGCCTATGGTGAAATCGTGAGAATTGGTTGAGTATCAAGAATGACTAAGTACCAAGAAAAATCAGTCAAACAGACAAGGTCACAGAGATATAAAAGTGAATCGGGAAAGAGCTTAAACCCATGGTAAGATGTCAAAATTTTCTAAGTATGAAGAAAATATTGGATAGCCCATAGGGTGAGAGATCTGATAGCCTAAGAGGTCACCACTTTTAACAGATCAAATGGGAAAGAGGGTGAGAGATCTGATGGCCCAGAAGGTTTCCACTTGTCAAGGACTAGATGACCCAGAGGTTGAGAGATCCAATGACTCATGATGTCTCGTAGACCCACAATGAAATAATTAGAAAATTATCTAAGTATGGGTGCAAAGTGAGTGCGGTGGAACAATAAGGTTCATTATGGAGGCCATGAAAGTATGAAAATATATGCCTTAGACTCGTGGAGAAAGGATTGGAAATGAATCTAAGTATAGGTACAAAATGAGTGTGGAGGAACATGAAGGTGTAATTTGAAGGTCATGGAAGTTTCAAATGAAGAATAGATATGTCTTAGACCCGCAGTGAATCCATTAAGATAGATCGATGGTTGAGATCAATTTGAGATATGATCAAACAATGACTATAAGGTGAATACCCCATGGTACAAA
Source organism: Picea glauca (assembly GCA_000966675.3). Lineage (NCBI taxonomy): Eukaryota > Viridiplantae > Streptophyta > Pinopsida > Pinales > Pinaceae > Picea > Picea glauca. Next base: position 465,145 of record JZKD02S1684841.1, on the reverse strand, counting down.
TATGATAAAGAAGAATAGATAGATGATTGATATCTAATAAAGGGAAGATAGAATGGTTTTTGTGCATCATGGTTGTGTGGTGTCTTCTTGAGGATATTTAAGTAGATCAAGGGTTGTGATTGAATGGAGGTCCAGATCAGACAATGATTGTGCAGTGTGGTTATATGTGGTTGATACATGCTAAAAGAATATCGATGGTCAAGATCAAATCAAGGATGGATTGGATGGTTGTTGAGCATAGAGGGAATATTGATTGTTTTGGTGGACAATTAAATAAATCAATGGTGGAGATTAAATCTTAATGAGATTCGACGAGTGTTGAGTGTTGAAGTCTGCATTGCGGTCTGAGAGTAGATCGCACACAAAACCAAAGGGTGATTTATGTTGGTTTCTAAGGAATGTTGCAGCCTTGTTTTGAGGAGATATGGAGTCGAATCCATGGGCATACTTTTGTATGTGGACAAATTCATGGAAGTATGGAATGTATAAATAACAATACTCGAATCCAATTTAAGTATGAAAAAATGAGTAAGAATGGGAGAGTGTGGAGTTCTAAAATTGTAGAGCCAATTATGAAAGATGTAAGTGTTTTGGAAGTAAGCTGCATAGGAGGAAGAGGATCTCTGAGGTTCGTAGGAGTGAGAAAATGAAATAAAGTTAAATGTATTTATCTAAGGGTGGCTAGGAGGTGCAAGGACAAAGGAACTTTTGAATCTATGCATATTGTGAACAAGGAAAACATAGACAAAACAAAAGACCTATGAAGGTGAAGGCTTGAAGGAAAGATACAATCTGGTATTGTTGACAACTTGAGGAATTTATTATTCCAATAGATTTTGTATATACATGTAGTGATGAGTTGGTATGCCTCAAATAAGGGGATTAGTGTTCCCTGTAGGTTGGTTCCTACAAATATTGTTGGTTAGTTGGTGCTCAGGTAAGGGGATTGGTGTCTCCTACAGGTGGGTGCCTACAAATATAGCCGTTGCAGGTTGGTGCCTACAAGGAGAACTAAGTTGGTGCTCAATCAAGGGGATTGGTGTCTCCTGCATGTTGGTGCCTACAAACATTAATTTTAAATTGGTTCTCAAGAGAGGAGATTGGTGTCTCTTGCAGGTTGTTTCTTGCAAGCATTGTAATAGTAGGTTGATGCCTACATGATTTTATGAAAAACTTATTTGGTGGTTTCTCCCACTTGGGTTTCCACGTTAAATATCTATGTAATATGGATTGTATGGTTGTGTATAAATATTTTTCATTAATTTCTCTATCTGGCAAAGTAATACATTGAGAAATATCATAAGAAAATATTGTGAAAATAAAAAGAAGGCTTATGTTGATTCACCCCCCCCACCTTAGTATAAATAAGTGTACTAACAATATGGTGGTCCCCCCCCCACCACCTAATGATGATATTACCCCACTAGGAGATCATGGACCTACCACACTAATGGATAATGGCCCTAACTGGTCAATACCCTCAACAAATATTGCATGACATATCACTATCTGTGTAAAATGGAGCAATTATTATTATGTATATGGAAGCATTTTCTATGTAGGAGGGAATTCTATCCTACATAATCACCTACCAAGTGGAGGGTTTGGGTGGTTTTCTTCCCGGTGCCTCAAATCATAGTTAGTGTTGCTGCATACTCAAAAGCAACCCCTAGAATGGAAAGTGATGGAAATAATTCACATGTTTTCTACATATAGCTTCCTCAACAAGTATAGTGGGATTTCCCTACTGTTATTAGGTGGCACATCGAAAAACGTGTACCACCTATTCATATAGTTATCAATTAATGGTTGATAAGTGAACTAATCTATATAAATATTAGGTTTAATAGTATTAAGGATTTTTCCCATATGAGTGTAACATATCCAACCCCTTAAAGGGCCTTTCTAGGGATCAGGCATCAAATTTCCACTTTCCCTGGTTCATTTTCGGTCCCTTACTTAAGTAAAACCCTCTTAATAATCTCCCCTGAAACTTACATCTCTCATTGTGCACTTGAACCAGCTAGTGGGATGTTCCTCGTGACCTCAGGCTAAAAACCGAGAGCTAAGAGCCTGCGTTAGAAAAGGTTTCGACACTTTGAAATTTCTCGGACTTCGAGAGTTCCAAAAGTGTTTTTAAATTCTCATATCACTGAAAAGTGGAGGGGATCAACAGTTCACATCATCCACTGAGATCTATGGTTAAAAGGGGGCTTTGGTATTCGGCGTGGGACGCTCCTTTTTCCTAACCCCTGAATTCCTGAAATATCGCCATGTGGCTTATCCCTTTGATGATCGGTCTTCATCAGTCTTCGTTCCATGCATTCGGTGTTTCGGCGATCAAACATCTTCATTGAGAATTCCTTTTTACCATACTACACCCAAACTTCCGAACTCCCAAAATTTTTCCACGTGGCCTTGGCCCTTCAACGTTCGACATTCAGTGTTTTATGTTCAATGTTCCTAAATTATAACACGCCCCCAAAACCCCCAACTCCCAAAGTTATCCAAACTTCTGGAGTCTCATATACGTCACCAACCATGTTGTCTAGGAGGGCACAAACCAATAACTGACATGTGGCAAGGTTCGAGGGGTGACACATGTCCTCATTAGGGGGTGACCTGTGTCATGCTATAATAGGCACAAGGGATGGGTGAATCATCCAAATCTGGGTGACATGTGGCACCTTGGTTGTGGATCCACATCACCTGGGATGATGTTAGTGTGTCATTTCACCACCGTCACATGGTTTATATCTATCCATGTGGATCCATAGATCCATAATCCTTGTTACTTCGTGGCTCCGGGATTTCGGGCTTATCGACTCCTCTCGACATAAATCCCGTGAAGGGATAATTCCACGGACTCTCAGATATGGCACCACGTGTCCTCTTCCTATCAAAGACTGAGATTTATTTCGGTGTTTGTGACTTCGTCGGTTTTCACACCTTGAAAACTCTTTGACAAAATCCTTCAGAGTACGAAGGCTCCAGACCACTGGATCTCTTTCCACGTACCCGTTTATCCAACGATCCTTGTCACTTCGGAAATTTGGAATTTGGGAGTTCAGCATATATCTCCCATATTTCCTTCCAGACCACATCAGTTCTATCGCCATGTACACCTAGAATCTATGGGCAAGATTTACTCCAGATTACAAAGATCTAGGGGAAATTCGCACATCCCTACTTCTCCCAATTACCAAGACTCTCTGATGATTGTTGATCTATGGGCATGTGTCCCTCCCTTTTCAACAATCCATATTTACTCCACGACTCCGACCTTTGGTATTTTTGGTGCTAGACCACTCCTAATATCTCAAGGTAGCACTTCATAGAAGCACTTAATGCCTCCCATGCTACATCCAATCTAACGGCTAAGAGAGATTCACACTGAATCCCTTATTGATGGCCCTCGTCGATTGGTGACTTCAGCCTTCAGCTGTTTTCGAGGATCGTGGAGTCACCAGTCTCGAAGTCCCGAAAGAGCTAGCCCCTTTTGGACTAGTGCAATGTTCCCATACCATATTCACATGGGTACTTTGGAAATTCTAGGGGCTAAGCACTAATCCTTTAGTAGTAATTGGGGTAAGGACATGGGCATGAGCCCTCAGTCATATGGGTGGTTATTATGAAGGGAAATGCTCTTCTCCCACAGAGAGGAACTTGGAATTCCCTCTAAGGAAAATTCAAAGAATCAGTAGGACTTAGTCATTTCAGTTATTCCTACGCTCGACTCTCCTACGGACTCATATCCCATGACCCTCTAACAGCTAAACTAAGATAAATCAAATATCATATAGATATAACAGTATACAAAAAACAAGGAGGATTTCTAATAATTGTTCAAATACTGAAAGAGTTAATCATAAACACAGACCTTTCATTATCACATTAAATATATTATACTGAGTGTTATCACATATAGTTGTCTAGGGAAGCAGGATGTCCAAGTCCATGGTCTACACAGGAAGCGTCCAAGCACAACATTCAAAAGAAGTCCATTCCGGGCTGAAATACAGGTAGGAAGACAGGTTCATGTTTCAACAGCAGAGATCTCATATACAGTTCATATCATCGGATTTCAGACAATCAGATTTTAAAATTTGCGCAAGGATTAGCAATTAGACAAAAGTCCCGAAGTAAATATGAGTCAATGAAGGCTGAGGAAACGCATCGACATATATCTCACTTCAGGAATTCGTCACTTTGGAGGATTACGCGAGCAAGAAAGAAAGGAATATCACCCGAAGGCCTGAAGCCCGAACTCCTGAAGTAGTTGTGGACCGTTGGTCTCAAATCAACAAGAGTCATCAATCTTTGTAGTAGTATCACCTGAAGGCCCGAAGTCCCAAAGTAACGTCCGACTGACATTTTATTGTGGGCCCAACCACTTCGCTGGTGTTTTTCAACTCAACATTTGGTGCTCATCTTTGGATACAAGTGGCTTCCATATGGACCTGACATGTGTCACCCTTATTTTCATGATACGTCATCATAGTGACGTCGGGCTACCACGCCAGCATCAGGAGATCATCCTCCATGAGGTGTTATGGTTCAGCGCAAAAAGTAGCACCATCCCTAATCATAGTTAGAAGGATCCTAGAGTTGGTGGGTGGTTAAACTTTAGCAGGGGCACTAAATTAGCAAAGTCACCCAAATTGTGGATCGCAACCATATCAACGACCACGTTTCATTGCGGGGATGAAACATGCTTGAACAATAAAATTCTTGAGCGGCCCCTCAATTGAAACCGTGGTATGGAGAAAGGAAGACAATGGGGCCTTGATTTCATAGGATAAATTCCTCCACGGTCCTCAGCTCAACACAAGTGGATTATGACAGCCACATATTACTTCACCAAGTGGATTGAGGCAGTTCCCACCAAGCAGGCCACAAATTTTGTTATCATCCAATTTTTGGAAGAAAATATTTTGTCCAAGTTTGGGTGTCCAATCAAAATCATTATAGACAATGCAGCAACATTTAATTCCAAAAATATGGAGAAATTTTGCAGTGACTACAATATAAATCTTGCCCACTCCACACCTTATTACCCTCAAGGTAATCATTTCGTTGAGTCATCAAATAAAAGATTAACCAGAATTATCAAAACGTTGTTGCAAGATAACAAACAAAATTGCCACAAAAAGCTCATCCATGCACTATGGGCTGACAGGATCACTCCAAAAACATCTATTTCCACTTCACCCTTCCAGATTGTTTGTGGAACAAAAGAAATTTTTCCTACTACATTATGGTTTCCAGTGATGAGGTTTTTACAGTAGAGGTGTTGGCTATAATTTATATGTCTAAGTTTGTATCTTCAATATGCTTGACCTAGGGTTCATGTCTACAAAGTTTCCAACAAAGCCTCTAAAACTATCGGCCCTCCTAGTAAACCAGAGGGCAATGCAGCACACAGAGTGCATTGCGCCATCTCACCCGATATATTCTTAATGGGTGACTACAATACTCAAGTGTTTGCAGTCTAGGATTGAGTGGAGATCTGAGAAATGTGCGTTGAGAGTTATATTTAATTTATTAAAGAAATCAAATGTCATTCATAATTATGCATGGAAAATAATCAAATCATTCATTTATCATATCAACAACTACTTAAAACAGTAAGGAAACACATGCATTTAATCACATAACACATGTTTTACTATGGTTGACCCCCTCCTGGGCTACGTTCACAAAGATCTGGCTCTTAAGCTCTTTTATTATAGTAGTTCCAAATCTATAGCGTCGCGGACTATACAACTCCTCCCAGTCGGGTCGAAATCTATTATGAGGTGGACTAGATCGCACCAGGATCCTCAACCTGCGATCTAACCCTCAATTTCTATGCTCCTTGCTCCTATCCAACTCAACAACTTACAAAATTAGGTCGTATAGCAAAATATTACAACTAGCTATCAAAATAGGAATCCTCTTTAAGACCCTCTATATCCTCCTTTAGCTCCTTCCCTCTCCCCCTCTCTAGCTCTCCCTATGAGACCTAGATATCTATATTTATACATTTATGTCTCACCATCCATTACAGTGTATTAAAAAAACTCTAACCCTAGCATTGTTAGGTCTTCCATGCATGTGTGCGTGTTTCTCTTCCTTCCATCTGTCGCTTTCCTCGTGCATGCCTTCCTTCCCAAAATAGTCTTTCTTTCCACTTTGGTATGCTTCCAATAGTCCCCCAACACTGACATGTGGCTCATCCTAAGCCACCTAACCTTTGTGTGCTTCGTCGATCTCCCTGGTGATCGCTTGGAACTTCTCCCTGAGATTTGTTTCTTATGTTTGGCCTGTGCAGTCTTATCCTTGAGTGCGTCCAATGTTTGTACTGCAATCTCATCATTGATCAACCTTGCACACTCTGCCTGGGTTTGTTCCATATATGTCTTGGCTTCCTATGCCTTTGCAATGACCTCTTCTACTCGATCTTGCAGCGATTCCATTTGATCCTAGCGCTCCTTTTTCTATGTCTCTGCAGTGATGAGTTCTACCTGCAGTTTATTCATATTTGCACCCCTTTGATGCACTTGGTGATGAACATTGTCTTTTTCCTCTACTTGAGGTCTTGGATAGTTTCACTTATCCTTTCTTCTTCCTGGTCACACTATTGGACCTGTTGATCCTCTCCCAACTTAGCCCAGAGCTATGTTTCTTCATTGAACAAGTCGATCATTGCGTGGACCTATCATTCTATCTCTTGTATCTACTTTGTTTCCTCCTGCTTCCTTTTCTCCCTTACCTCTAGTGGACTGGCAGGTGTGAGATGCTCGCAAAGACTCTCAATCTCCTGTTGGTATTGATTGATTGTCTGCACAATATGATCAATATTCTCTGTTGTTGTGAGTTCGGCCACCTGTGCGAGCTTTGGAATATTTTCATAGGCGACGACCAATTTTTTCTCCAATACCTACCCTCGTTCCCTCTCCTCTTTGGTCTCGAGCTTGGCCTACTCAAATATCAATTCCAACTCATCCCATTTATCTTTTACCTCCTGCAGTTCATTTGTATCTTTTCATGCATGAAACTGTAATTCCTGTGTAACGCTGACCTGTAGTTTATATAGGTCCTTGGTTGGTATCTATGGAAATACCAACTACAATTGAGCCAATTCCTTTAGGGGTGTATACCCCACAATATCGTCCATGCACAGCATGCTGGGTGTAACATGAAACGTTTCACTCAGCTGTGATATTGGCTAGATTGTATCCTACTTTCTTGCTTCAGGTTCTCCTCCTATCTATGATGTTGACAGACCCATTTCCATGTTGTTGTCGGCTACCTATGCTTCCCCCATCTTCTTGAGGAGTTGTCGCATGTCCGTCAATTCTTATTCAATTATGTCCCTTTGGTGCACAACATTCTCAAAATCCTCGAATGTGAGATCCTGGACCATTTGAGCTACCATTTATGTATCATCCTCTGTGATCGTGTATTCTGGAGGTGGTCTATGCACCTTCATCTTCTTGCACACACACTGCATATGAGTAGTTGGTTGCTTGGTCTGGCCTGGCTCTTGTAGAGTAGTACTTGGTGTAGTCCCCTACGCTGCCTCAACCTGTTTTTGTTGTACTTGGGGCACCTGTGTATTATTCTTCTTCCCTGTCTGGACTCCTGTCTTTGATGTCCCCCCTTTATTATGCTTTGGTTTGGTCTAGCCTGTCCTTGGTTTATTGGGAATTGTGACTTATTGGCGTTGTGTTTGTTCCTACCCTACCTACTCAGTATGTGTATGTTCCTTCCTTGCCTCCTCCTCATTTTCCCCTATAGGTATTTCTCGAGTGAGGACTGGAATCCTCCATTCGTCCTCCCAGTCCTTGATGGCCATTTCTATGTCCCCCTCCGTAATGCAATAGCACAGTTGTAGCCATTTCTTGTTGGGGTCCTTTCATTCCTATATCCACATCGCTTGTCGAGTGGACTTGAAGTTAGATATGCCCTGATAGTATGCAATGTCTTGCAGTGTTATCCTCCAAATGTTGGCGATGGTTTCCTGTAGATCGTGAAGATACCCTTCGAATATGGTTGCATTCATTATTCTATTCTTGGCATCCGAAGTGGCTCCAAGTGATAAGTATCTCGCTCCATGGTTAGGTTTGGGTGTAGTGGTGAAAAATACATAGTTCGGTTCCTTCCATCCCATAATGGCTATCAACATGATAAAGCATGAATAATGAAATTTTGTCCCCAGATCCTACGGATCCTTCCAGCCATCTAGAAATAGGTTCAAAATATAAGGGGCCCATTTGATTGTGGTGCCCTCAGCACATTGTGTTGCAACTGCAATAATCCCGACCGGGACTTCCTTCTTGCGGCATTTTCTAAGAAACTTGCAGGCTATGATTTTTATGTCCATTCTTGTCACGTTGTCATTGATCCCTTTGATGATGATTCTGCGTGTCCCCCTTTCAGTGACGTATTTATTTTTCATCTCCTCAGCAAGTTATTTCTCCTTTGTTTTTTCCTTGAGAAATTGTGCAGGTTCCATGCCTCGTGATGGCATCCCTGTGATGTGCGTAATGAGCTCTAAGTCTATTGAAATGAGTTTGTCCAACCATAAATATCTGCCATGTGTGACCACCATCAACTACTTGACGCAATTGTTTGCATATTGTCCTCTACCAAAGTGTGGTAGGTCCAACAAACCTAAAATTACCATTTTTTCCAATCCTACTACCCATTGGAGTGGTTGATGAATCGGTTCCCCAAAGGGATCTACACCCATAGTCTGTAGGTAGACTTGCTTCATGAACTCCGAGAACTTGTTCATGTCTGTTACAGCATGGTTTGAGTACTTTAGTTTTTCTACATAACCTAACAAATCTACTTTTACCCATACCCCTTCTAGTATGCACAACAAAACAATTATTGTGGCGGGTTATCTGCACGGTGACCTAGGTAATGTCTTCTTGTCCTTTCTTGGTGTTGGATGACTCAAGGTTCCATAATCCATTGGTTTTTCTTTAGCATACTATTCCATCCAACTCGTGACATCTTCCACTGCTCCCTCCTATGGGTGTTCTGACATGGTTGTTTGTGATTCCTTTAGCTCAGCCACTGTATCTTCATTTCTCCTAGCTCTCCTGCTATACCCTTCATTTCTGTAAATGTTGTGGGGAACATATCGTTGTACTCGTGCAGTAACTCTATTATGATTTCTACTATTTGATCATCCTAGTAGTCTCCAATGCTGGCCATTTTGGGATTCTCAATTTTCCCAATGTTGACTTTCTTCACCTTTATCGACACAACAATTACTTCTGATTCTAGAGGTGGAACTTCCTCTTCTCTTTCTCCTTTCACTTCCTCAATCTGAATATTGTGTGGATCATCTTCATCGAGTGCTTCTTCTTGCACATGGTAGCATGACAATAGTTCTTTCATTGTATGTTTGTTCTGTTGTTGTTCTTCTGTTATGACTTTGACTTATGGTTGCTTAATTAATATCACCCCTCTTATTTTATTAAGTGTTGCATCTATGTTGGGGTTCCCATGCTCGAATGAGAAAGTGACCATAAAATTTTGTTGTAATAACAACCAGTTCGCAGTTCCTGGTCTGTATACTAGTTTGTTGGTATGCATTCTAAGGTATGTATTGTTACGAGGAAAATATATCTATGGCTAGGGTGAACCACAACAAATAGGTATGATTGTAGAAATTGACTCAATTACAACATATTCTATATAAATTAATGTGCAAGAGAAGTAAGAAAGAGGCTTACCTCGTCCAAATGTTTGATGATGTCCATTGTTGAGCAATTTGACCCAAATCTTTATACCTGCAATACGTTCTCAAGAAACAAGAAAATCAAGCATATAGTGATTATATAATAGGTTAGCACATTATATAGCATAATCCATCAATATACAAAACAAACATTCCCATGGATCATAACATATATATTTGCAAGATATCAATTGGATGGGAAAGTAGTATTTCTATTAATAAATGATCAGCAGAAGTGAAAACATTACAGACTTCTGTGTCGACACTGTTTGGAACCAAGAAACTGATTTCCTTCCAACTGGGCCTCCACCACTTCAATCCTCCACCAAAGGCAAGATCATATAAGGGAGATAGAGAGGTTCTCCATAAATAAGGGAAGCTCTTGGGGGATGAATAATGTGTTCAGACTTAAAGGACAAAGGGATGCAGACTCAATAATGAAGTAATAATTTCTCCATATTAACTTTGCTCTCAAAGTTGAATTCTCTCTCCTTTTACATATCTCGGAATTGGCTTATTTATAGCCTTCAAAATGAAATTGAAGGGCCAATTCAGAAAGTTTCCAGTATATGGAAGGTGAAGGATCAGATATCTCCTTTCGTGACATGGAAATCCGACATTTAATTTTGATTTTCTGGCTCAAATCCCGATGTACACAGGCTCTAGTGGAGCAGCCAGCGTATAAGCTTGTTGTATAGATTTCAAGGTGCATACAAGTGGAAAAATATTTGATTTTGTATTTGGATTTATCAATTAGGGAAAGTAAGTCTGTATGGGGGAATGGAATAAGGCCCTCTCTACAATATTGCATAGGGTGAGGCAAATCTTGCTATAACATGTACGAATTGATGAGGCCATTCCTCTAGGGGTGTCATTTTCCACAACCTTCGACACTTCTCCAAGTGTACCACTGGTGCCCCCTATCCATCGTACTTTTGTTGCTGGTTGCTTCTATGTTCTGCGCCAAACCTTATGTGCAGTAATCGCTTACATTGGTACTAATCCATGATTGTTTCCTTGTGTGTGCCCCACCATCTTGCAGATGTGGCCTTGAGTACTATATCGAGTGTTAAGAGTGTCTGATTTTCTAACACTTCATCCTTGTAATGTGCCAAGAATACTTCTAGATCATTTAATCAGTGGAAATTGGGTGGTTCTATTATCTTTGTTCCTACCCATATTACTGCACGGTTTATTCTTGCGCATATTCTTGTGGAAACTTCATGTAATCTTTGTTGCCAACTTTCTAAACCTGTATCTGAGTCTTTCGCACATAAAGTAATGCTCCGCCAACTAAGTATTTCATCTACAGTTGGGTTTACATAATCCTCATCACGCGCAGTTGTTCTGTACAACTGGATAATTTCCTCCAAGTCTAAGAAAGTAGGATTTGCAAACCTTTCCCCTTTCGATGGATCCAATGGCACGATGACCCTGTATTCTCTTGACTCAAATGTCATTTTTCGTGTCTTTAAATTGATTATGGCCTAGTTATCAAATGCCCAATCCAAGCCAAGAAATGTTGGATATGGTGTTGTGTCATCCACTATTCCAATCACTTCAAAGTCTATTTTAGTGAGCACTCCATCCAGGTCTATTGTCACTCCTTTCAGTCTACGAATTGGTAGAACTCTGTGTTGGTTTGCTAGTTTCAGCTGAACAGGTGAATATCATAATGTGGGCTATCCCATACATTGTCATGTCTTCTTGGGTAATACATTAACTTCAGATCCTAGATCTAGTATGATATCTCCCATGTTGAAATCCTCGATGTTGAAATTAATCCTGAACTCTCTACTTGTTCTCCTCCTTGTATGTAGGTGATTCACTATTTTTTGTTCTAGTTTTCTTTCTATCTCTATGCTACATCTTTCTACTATATTTTGCAATATTTTGACAATGGATGGATCATTCAATAGTTTTACACATGATTTCAAAAAGCCTTTGATTTTACTTACTTGTCCCAGGGGTTTCATTTCTTTGGTATAATCCAAAGATGGAGGCATCTTGTACTCTAGTTGTTCCTTTCCTTGTTGTGCATTCAAATTCGGCGCGGTGTATTGCTTCACGAATTCTTGTCTGGCTTGTTTAAATATTTCCTTCTGGTTCTATGCATCGAACTATCTCCTTGGTTCGACATTCTTCTTCACCCACTGTTGTTGTAATGGCTCTTGTCAGACTGCGTTGTTTCCTATTTTAGCTCCTATGAGTGTAACTATGTTGATGTTTCGTCCTTCATCCATCACTTCTGCTAAAATCCATTGAACGTTCTGGTTGTTTTGATTCTTCTTTTCCTAGATTTTCCCTAGTAACGTAGGACATTATTTTGTGTCATGATACGATGCGTGAAAATACATACAAGTTGTTGGTGGAATGGACATTTCCTTGCATAATGTCCCAGTTGTTGATAGTTGTGACATACCACTAGTCCTCTACCTCTTCCAAAGCCTCCTCTTGCTCATCCTCCACCTCTGTAGCCAGCTCCCATCTCCTCTCGTTGCATTATACAGAGGAGCCTGATTGTACTTCCCGACATTGTACTAAGGTTGTGTTGTATTATATGATTGTTGTGCAGTATTAAACTGTTCTTGTGCAGTGTTGTATGGAGATGGAACTTGGTTAAACTATGGTGTGGCTTTCCCAATCATCATTTTTTCCTGCACCCTATATGCATCTGATGTCCTCTCTCTCATAAAATCCATAGTTCTACAATCTTTGTCATTGTGGCCCGCTATCTTGCAAAAGTTGCAATATGAACTCTTTGGGACTGCCTGGTATTTTTGCATCATTGGGAAATGATATGGAACATGGCCTGGTTTCTTATAGATTTCGCACCATAGTCCTCCTATTGGTAACATATTTGGAATTCTTGTTGCCATATACTGCGCGAATGTTGGACATTTGTTCTTGTGGTGTCTGTCTATCCTGCATGTGGTACACCAAACGAATTATCATTTGTCCTTACTTTTTGTTCTGGTTTAGCTAAAACGTTAAGTTCTTCAAATCCTCCTTCATCTCTTCGATGCCTCGATCCGTCTGTTGATATTGGTTTTTTTCTAGTTGCAGGGCTACCTGCAGAGCCTCTGTCTGTGTCTGAAACTTATGTTGTCACAATAGATATTTTAAGTGTGGTAGCGGTGAATTGATGAACAGGTGCCTGTGTGGCATATCGGCCATGAGATATTTCAACCTTCCTTTCAGTCACTTGAATCTCTGGTCAATCTCCCATACAGATTCTCCTTGTTTTTGTCTAAGTTATATCATCTTGTTCATGTACTGATCCTCTAAACTTGGCTTCTGAAACTCATTTATCATCAATTTCTTGATGTCTACAATTGTTCTGGTTAACCCGAGTGGATTTTTTGTAGCTAAACTCATATACAAATCCATTGTGTTATACCTTAGTGTAATCACTAGTTGTGCAAGTTTAGTATCTTCGTCTATGATTTGTTCTCCTCCGGTGCTTCTCCTTTGAATTCTGGTAACCTAATGGTGTGATTGTGTCCTTCCATCCTGAATGATGAACTACTACCTCCGCACGGTGTAGATACTTGACTAAATATTCCTAAATTTTCTCCTCTAGTTGTTGTTCCTTGTGTAGATGTACTTCCTGTTTTCTTTCTTCTCCTGAAATTTGGTTGCCTAAATGGTGGTGTTCTATTTGGTGTATTAGTCGCACATGGGTTTATGGGTTCCACACTAAAATTAATATGGATAGGATTGTTGCCTTCTCTTCCCGCTCTTGGACCTCTCATCTTTCTCTCATATGTTTCACACAGGATTTCCTCAATCTTCTCCACAACCTGAAGATCCTCTACATCTTCTTCATCACTCGCCAATCCTTCCCTCATGGCTACATCTCTCTTCTTGGTATTCCCCTTGTATTGGTAGGGTACTCCACTGCGCATCTTTCCATTTGTTGCCATGATCTGCTTGATCTAGTCATTGCCCATCATGATTGGGTCCAAGGGTTCCTCCTTCTTCCCTTTATCCACTACTCCTTCCATTTCTCCTCTTTCTTTCAGTGCTTCCCCCATGCACGCAGGGAAGTTTAGATGTCTAAATCCATTGTCACTACACCTTTTTTGTATAATAGTATCTTAATAGAAGTATACAACAATCTAATATACCTTCCTCAAGGTCCACGTAGAAACTCTTGTTCTGCTGCATTGTATGACTTCATTGTATCAACTGCAAATTTTATCATAAATCCTGCTACAATAGTGTCGAGCCAAAAATCTATTGTGCGAGTGAATTTGTTGTTCACTTGTTGTAACTGATCAATCTGAACTGAGGTCCACTCTAACTGTCAGATCTAGTTTTTTGTGTGGTTATCCTTCGATCTTAGTATCCATTCCTCTAATAAGTGTGGAAAATCACAGAAAAAGACTTCATGCAGATCAATAAACACATATTTTTCAAGGTATTTGCACGGTGTTACTCTAGGGTTTTTGTTATCTTTCTGCGCAAACTCCAACTCCTTTCTATTTATCCATATTTCTATATACGATTTATTTTGTGGGATTCCATAGTCTCAACATCCCCTTCTAGAGGCTCACTCTTTTCACCTTCTCGTCATCTGATTCAGTATTATTTTGACCCATCTTCCACAGATATTACAAATCCCATCTACTCAATCCTATATTGTTCAAACCAAGGGAAACAGAACCATTTGTTGTTTATAATTTATATGTTTGAGTTTGTATATTTAATACACTTGACCCAAGGTTCATGTCTATTGGGTTTCCAACAAAGCCTCTAAAACTATTTACCCTCCTGGTAAATTAGAAGGCAATGTAGCACATAGAGTGCACTATGCCATCTCACCCGAGATAGTCTTAATGGGTGACTGCAATACTCAAGTGTTTGTAGTCCAGGATTGAGTGGAGACCTAAGAGATGTGCACTGAGAGTTATACTTAAATTATTAAAGAAATGAACTATTATTCACTATTATTCATGGAAAGTAATCAACTCATTCATTTAGCATATCAACAACTACTTAAAATAGTAAGGAAACACATGCATGCAATCACATAACATAGGTTTTACCGTGGTTCACCCCCTCTTGGGCTACATCCACAAAGATCTATCTCTTAAGCTCTTTTATTATATCATTTCCAAAATTACAGCATCACGTGCTTTACAACTCCTCTTAGTCGAGTCGAGATCTATTATGAGGCAGAATAGATCACACCAAGCTCCTCATCCTATGATCTAACCCTCGATATCTACCCTCCTTAATCCTCTCCATCCCAAGATCTTACAAAATTAGGTCATATAGAAAAATATTACAACCAACTATCAAAACAGGACTCCATCTTAAGACCCTCTATATCCGCCTTTATTCCTTCCCTCTCCCCCTCACTAGCTCTCCCTATGATACCTAGATATCTATATTTATACATTTTTGTCTCACCAGCCATTACAGTGTATTACAAAAACCCTAACCCTAGCATCGTTAGGTCTTCCATGCATGTGCGTGTGTTGCTCATCCTTCCATCTGTCGCTTTCCTTGTGCATGCCTTCCTTCCCAAAATCCATGCATGCGCGCGTGCTGCTCATCCTTCCATCTGTCGCTTTCCTTGTGCATGCCTTCCTTCCCAAAATATCCTTTCTTTTTTCTTTGGCCTTCTTCCAAAAAGCAGGATGCTGAAACAGATGCCACTTGAAGAAGAAAAGATGAATTGATCAATGTCGAGAAAATAAGAGAAAAAAAATTCAACAATTCTCAGTTGCACCAAGAGAGGTTTAAAAATGATTTTGACAGGCATACCAAGGAGGATGATTTCAAAGTGGGAGACTTGGTATTGATATGGGATGAAAGAAATGAAGACAAGGGAAAGCATGGGAAATTTGACCATCTATGGTTGGGACCTTTCATAATTGTGGCATACCATAGGAATAATGCCTATCTGATACATGAAAGTAATGGAGACATCGTTGGAATAGGACCTGTGAATGGTAGGTTCCTCAAACATTATATCATTTAAAGAAACTGTCACCCTTGACATTCATTGTCCATAACTATTTTTTTTCTAAGTGAAGTAGTTGAAATTAAAGAAGCAAAACTAAAGCCTCAGGTGAAGGCCCTGAGTTATGCTGAGTAGATTTTGAGCTTTCCAAATAAAGGTTGGTAAATTCAGTTTCAGGAGTAAATCATATCCCAATCGGTAGGCACTCGGTCTTTCATTTTTTTTTACCTCACAGGGAGGATAGCATCCCCAGTTGGATCCCGTGTTATGACCATAACAATTTTTGTGTGAAATCTGGTTTCCAGGACTTAGCAAGGCACTAAACTGATGTGGATTCTTGACAAAATGGGGGACAGGGCCAAGAATAGCAGGAGGAGGCTAAATGTAGTGGTAGTTTGGATTTGATGGGACCCAACAGGTAACATATTGCAAGCACTACTGATCAACGGTCGGGGATCGTTTTGGGGGGAGGACTTACGCAAAGGATAATTTATGAAAGCGGGTCAAAAAGTAAACCACGGTTTCAGGTAGAGACCACTTGGCACCATTGGGTGCATTTCGGGGAGATAAGATGGTTTCCCCAAACCACTTCCCCTCTCCCCCAAAATCAGGAAAGTATATAAAGGGGGTGCTCATCGTTATTTTATTATTTTTTCAAATAATGGAACGTTGAAAGTTGGCGTGACCACGCCATTCAAACTGAAGCTCAACAACATGCCAAGCTCACGCCATTTCCTCTCATTTACAGGAATTTTTCATCGCCGCCATGGACCCTATAATTATTTCTATAACAGAGCAAGACCCCGTGTCAAACAAAGAAGCACTAATTGACAGAGATTCAGATGTGTTCGACACTGAAATCACCATTTCTCCCATCTCCATGTCCAAAGATAATTTGTTCGATAATGTAGGAAAGAAAATACCCTTCCTTGAAGAATTCCAGGCCACTATAGTCCCTTATTCCATTGAGGTCATGTTCCCTTTCCCCGAATTCATAGGTTGGTTCATAGAGAAGTATTCACATGAAGAGAAAGGTGTCTTGAATAAACAAGGGTCTGAGGTCCTATGTAGGGTAGAGATTCTATCAATTCAATAGAGGTTGGGCCAAGCATTGAAGGACTTATCCAGGCTATGTCACAAGTTATATTGAAGGTGGGGGAAATCAAAGGGATAAAGGGAGATATAGAGAAATTGAAGCAAGAAATGAAAACAAAATATGAGAGGATGGCTCAATTTCAAAAGGAGAATCAATATTTGAAGGAAAGAGTAGACAAGCTGAAAACAAGGTTGAGAGGAAAAGGATTGTTACAGGGAGCCAAACACATCATTTGGGATTTTATTGTTGTTGAATCTACCAAGTTCAGGGTGTACTTGAACTTCATCAATGAAAACCCTAGAATGGCCATCATAACCAGAAGCGGGTGCACTGTAGTAAATGAGTCCCTAGCAAAGAAACCATCAGAGTGGGCCCAAAATGCCATAAACCTGCTAAATTCCATCCCCATTGCAAAACTTCAGACCATTGGGGTCAAATATAGGACTAATTTGATCATCTGGGCCAGGAGGGTCATTGCCAAGCATAACCTACTAAAATCAGTCCAAACCAAGGCCATACAGATGGAGCAAAGTATACAGGAATTTCAGGATCTGTTTGAAGAGTTGTTCATCAAAGGCCTCCCACCATTTTGGGATGGAAAAGGAAAATTGTATGATCATGAGGAATACAACTCTCACCTCGCTCAATGTAGAATGGATCACTCCATGTTCGAAAGCCTGGAGGAAAACTTGAAAGGAGGAACCCTGGTTGAATAGTTGATTACAGATTTTGAGATACTGAATCAGTTCAAAATAGTAAAGATTGGACTGCTAGTCATGACATATGCCTCTTTCATTGACCTGGAGATCGTAATCAAAGAAATGATGGACTATGATATCCATTCTAACTTGCAGTGGAAGGAGATAGTGCATCTGCGTAAAACAAAGTGCAGTTTTCCAGGAACCAAAAGATAATGCCCAGGTGTCACCAAAATGGCATATCAGACAGAGGACCAAAACATGAAAAATGGAAAAAGAATAAGCTGAAGAGTCAAAGGAATTGATAGTTGGTTCATGAATTGTTTTTTGATTAATCATTGTAATCAGTTCCCATAACAAAACTGTCAGTTGTAATTATTGTAATCATTTTTAGAATCTGAAACGTTTCAGTTCAACTATTGTAATCGGTTTCTAATTGAAGGAACTTGAATTGTATAAATGTTAGAAGTTCCAAATGTATTAATATTGGCATAAGTGCAAGGGCACCTTTTTAGTAGTTCGGAACTCAATTGTAATTTTCTGGAGATAAATTGAAAACATTTGCAGAAGATTTTGAAGTCTTTATGAAAAGATTCTAATGGTGGTGATATGACTTTTGTCTTCTCTCCTTGTATGTATTTCGTGTGTTCTTTAATTCCATTTGCACTGTCTTATGTTTAAATTGGATAGTTTAAAATCCCATAATTCATCTTGTTATTCTCTTGGCTTAAGCAATTTAAACTATGTTAAGTTCTTCATAACTAATTCAGAATTCATTTCATAAATGCTTTGATGTAGTTACATGTTTTCTTTTTCTGCTTACACTTTGAAAAATACAATTTATAAATCAGATTCATTGCCTCACTTAGCCTTTATCCTCTGGAGATTTCTACTGGCCAGTCATTGTTTTCATTCATTTTAAATATTTCGACTCCATAGGCCCTAAGTGTCCCTCCCCTTCCTTGCCAACAAATTTGTAAAACCCCCCAAAAAACAAACTAAACCTAGCCATTGATTTCCAAAGAAACACCAAGTGACACAAGAGATCCCTCTTTGAGTTGAGTAGGCTAGTACCCATATATAAATTTGGTTTGTACTTTATCTTTGTCATTTTTTATCAGCCAAACAAATTTACAGAGTGCTAACATTATGGCGCCATTATCGAGGATCGAAAGTGAAATCTTACCTGGGAAAAGAATGAATTAAAGCTTCATATTTTATTCCTGAGGGTGACAGTGAATCAAACACCTTATTGGTTGAGACTATTTTTACCCTGGCGACTCCATTACCAAGAGACTAGTAGCACAAAATAGTTTGAGCTAGAAATTCTGGCTCCCAAGAGAATTCACACCAGGAGAAACCTAGACCCAGAAGCTGCAATCCCTGTGTCTGATCCTGAGAAAATTGTACACAAAAGAAAAGAAAGGACAATAATCCCAGCTTTGTTCTTGGATAGATATCTATTCTTGCCCAAATATGGAGTAACAAGCATTGAATATCTTGAGTTTGATGTAAAATTTGAGCAAACTCTCTTCATAACTAAATCTAAATCTTTTTTGAACGAGGTCATATTTGATAAGAAGAGGTTCCAAGATTTAATTTTAGCTGCCTCTACCAAACCTATTCTGATTCATACTCAAAACCAATATCCACTTCAAGTCCTCACAACACCCATGGAGGCTAGGTTTTCCCCTCTTGTACTCCTTGCTCAGTTACATGATTTTCCCCGGCATTATAATCTAATGATTAAGTTGTATGATGTTGAAGGCAGTGTGTCAGCCCAAAAGAATCTATATTGGTTCAATGATTTTATAGACTTATAAGAAGTAGATTTTGAGGATGCAAAAATGAGGTTGTTTGCACAAAGTCTTGTAGGATAAGTCAGAAAGTGGTTCAGAGCCCTCCCAGCAACTAGTATCATAAATTTTGAAGCCTTTGAGACCAATTTTCTTGCAAAGTGGGGTGACAAGAAAAAACCCCTTCAGTTTTTAACTCAGTATAACAACATGAGGAGGTCACCTAATGAAACAGTGCAGGATTTTTCATCCATATTTGTAAAGGTCTATAATTTAATTCCTACTAAGGTAACCCCCCCCCTAAAGTTGCTCAACTCAAATATGTTGATTCCTTTGAAAGTGGTTTTTCTTTGTTATTAAGGGAAAGAATATCTACTTCATTAGATGGCATGATGAATGATTCAATAGAAGTGGATGTGAATCTAATGGCCTTATAAAATATCAAATCTAACTCTGACAGGGACATGAAGAAATTTCAAGACAAGGAACAACCTTCAACCTCACAAACATCAGAAGAAAGGTTTGAAATGATGATGAAAACTATGGAGAAAATGATGGAGATAATGGCTTTAAATAATAAGCGTAACACCAGAGAACAGGCTAATGTTCCACCCAGGAATCAGAGAATACTAGCAGTCCCACAAATCATACAAAGAGATCAGAGGAATCAGGGGGATCAACAAATAAGGCCTCATTTTCAAAATAATTATGTAAATGAGAATTATGATAAAAATTATGAAGATAACATGCATTGTTGTGATGATTGAGACAGAGGTATTTTTGACTAAAGAGGAACATGACCATTTCATGGATGCTAATGAAATATTCATGCAATAAAATGATGAGAGGTTATCAGTAGAAAGAGAATATTACCAAACGGGGCTGCAGAATTCCATCATGTAATTCCATAGACAATATAATATTCAAAACCAGAAGGTGTCTACAATCCCTCCAAAGGGAAATTCTACCAAAGAATCTCAAAATAACATACCTTCCTCAAGTCAGCCTAAAAAGGACTCTGCTACAAAATATGTTGTGCACAAAGGAAAGAAGAAGGAAGAATCCCAGAAAAAGGTACCTGAAACAAGGAAGGAGACATTCATCAAAGAAATAGAGAAAACCTCATCCTCCTTTAATTTTGAAAGTGAGATGGCCAATATTAAAATCTTTGTACCATTCAAAAAATTGATCAAGAACGGTGAATATAGAAATCAGATCATCAATATGCTTAAGATGGAACAAAATTTTGACACTTTGAACATACAACATGATCATCCTTCCATCTTATTTGGCCCATGTGTAGAGGAAAATAATGATGCTAAAGAGGTCCCCCCTTTCTATGTCAGCCTGAAGATCCATGATATGACCCTGCACAATGCCATGTTGGATTCAGGAGCATCCCATAACCTGATGCCCAATGTGGTCATGGACAATTTGGGCCTTGACATCACAAGGCCTTACACAGATATTTTCTCCTTTGATTCAAGGAAGGAAACATTCCTAGGACTAATCAAAGATCTGTTGGTGTCTTTGTGTCAAATTCTAGCAAAGAATATGGCCATGGATGTAGTGGTTTTTGATATCCCTCCCAAGTTTGGCATGTTGTTATCTAGGTCATGGGTTGCAAAGTTGAAGGGAACTCTACAGATGGATATGCCATACGCCACCATCCATGTCTTTGGTAACTATAGTGTTAATTTTTCAAAATCCCAACCCAGTTTCAGTCTCGCTAATTTTTCAGTCAAATTTAAATGCCAAACTCAGTTTCAGCATTGTTTCAGCATATGTTACAGCCTAGTGTTTCAGCATATACTCAGTGGTGTTTCAACATATGACTCAGCACTGTGTTTCAGCATATACTACAGCCTGGTGTTTCAGCATATACTCGCAGCGGTGTTTCATCATATGACTCAACTCTGTGTTTCAGCATATACTACAGCCTAGTGTTTTAGCATATACTCACAGCAGTGTTTCAGCATATACTACAGCTTGGTGTTTCAGCATATAAAAACTTAACAGAAAATAAATTTCAGAACTGAAACATGAGAATTCTGAACATCGTTTTCAACGCAGAAATAAAATATCAGCAATATGCAA
>JZKD02S1684841.1:422155-438439 GCA_000966675.3 Picea glauca | reverse complement strand
AAGGTGAGGAGTTTTCTAATCTAACAGCTGAGATTAGATTAGATGGGTGGATGAGATTTGGTGTCTCTTCACTCACCCTCAGTTTAATCATAAAGTTATCTTTTAATTTGTAACTCACAAATTAATTTGACTAAGACCCATATTCGGCAATTTCTCCCCCCTTAGGCACCTAGGGAAGAGAAACACTTGCCTTGGTACTTTATTTTAATTTAAAATTTAACATATAGGAGATTATACAGGTACGTTTTGTTCAAATACATGGTCAGTAATAAGGCCTATCCGAATAACCATCCCATCTACTCTTTGGGGACTGAGTTGGGTTCTTCCATTTTCTTCAATGATTTGTGTTTTGAAGAGAAAGGGCCAGAGATTGATATGGTTGTCAAAGAAAAATATGATCAATAGATTGAGAAGTTTTTAGAGTAGTAGAATAGTGTAGGAAATGATATTTGGAGTATGATATTTGATGGAGCTATCACCAGAGAGGGGGCAGGAGCTGGTGTGTGGATGATCTGAAAAGATCTTTTAAACGACAATGGTTGAGTTATTTAGCATGTGTTAAATTACCATTTAAGAAACTAATGAAAGAGGAAGAATAATAAAGGAAACACGATAGCCATAAAGTAATGTATAGATCTTAACATAAGCATGAGAACAACAAACCATAGAACACCAAAGTGATAACAGAGTTCGGCAATCTCGCCTACGTCTCTGGGCCTTTGTCTCAATGGGTGAGAATTTATTATTTTGGTTTGAAGTTTTAAATGTACATCATAACAGTGAAAAGAAGATTACAAATTGATATGGTCTTGTTCTACTAGATCTCTAGAACCCAACAAAATTGACGACACTAAAAATGGATGACCGGAGCTCCCGGAAATGGCCCTCAAAAGTGCTCTCCTCAATGGCTTCCCTGCATACAAATGGCTTTGGCTTGGAAATTCTTCAGGATAAAAAAATTTTGAAACTCTCTCAATGGCTCCAGGAACCTTTGGTTTATATATACTAGAAGTGGGTAACAACCTCCCAACTTCTCCCTAAGATCTGGCCTCAAAAAGGGCCCAATATCCCCAAAAATGACCAAAATCCCATAAAAATGTTGTAAACATCATTGAAAAATATTATAATAAGGTTAGAAAACCAATTTTAGGCACATAATCAGGGCGTATTCCCCGATACTAGTGCCCCTATTCACCTAGCATGCTCCATGTGGCCAAGCTCCATGCGTTGACACCTTATCCCCTAGCTCTGGACCTTTGTCGTATGTGCCCTAAGCCTAGAGCTCCACATGCTAATTGTTTGTTTGCCCCTCCAACGATATAGCCACAGTTACACCCCTGGTCGGTGGGCTAGACCGAATGATCGAGGCTAAACCTTTACCTCAGCACCCAATTGTTTACACCTAAATCATATGGAGTGTGGTGGCACCAGAACTGTGGGTTGGCTGTTGCGAGAGGAGTGGACCACCAAGGGCATGGTCGCGTGCACATATATGAACCGTGGGCTGGGGCTATCCAGTTAATTACTAATGCAAGGGCTGGTTGGTTATCCCGACCCTGCCAAGTCATTTTCTTGGTTGGAGGTTGTGCGGTCAAATCTTGTAGAGTCCAAAAATTTTGCAATAGAATTAACCAACGAATGGGTGCCATGTGGCAGCCCATGACTGGGCCATGTGGCACCACATTATTCACCAAATATTCACCACATGTTGACCCTCAATTCAATCACCTCTCATACCCAGTCAACATGTCTTCCTATCATCTAGTTGCCATGTGTCTGTATGGACCATCCACTGTACTTGCCACGTGTCGTACGGTTGTACAGACCTCCACGTCAATCATGTAGACGTGCCATGTTTCACCCTTATAGTGGTGACACATGTCATACTATGATTGGTCCATCTGTACCTGTCCACATCAGCACCACATACCCTACCACATCAACTGTATGGATGTACAGTCTATATAGTCAGCTTCCACGTGGCACCGTATGGATTGTACAATCATCATTTTTTTGCCTGTTTGTAAAAATGAATAGATCATGATATATTGGTCATACAAAATTTGTTTGAGCTCATTCAAGTTGCGTTGGGTTCGTATCAACGAGGCCTATGCACATGTCCATTTTGAAGCCATTTTATAGCTTTGATTTTTAGGCCTTCCGGGACCCATTTTGGTCTCGAGATCCAATTTTGGATCAACCTCCCCACTAAAGAAATTTTGGTCCCCAAAAGGTTACTGACCAGTCATCTAGTTTTGGATATGCCACCCAACTTGTTCTCTGTCTTTGAACTCTGTCCTATGCACCTGTCTCATCAATATCAACTATAAAACAATCATGATAACTGACATCATATTGTTAGCCATTTTGTACCCTATCACATCTTACTAAAGCAACTATCATCCATGTTGAAAACATTACTATTGATAGCATCAAAAATATGACTACAAATGAGATAATATGTTTATAATACTTTCACGACATTAGCTTATCTTGAAGCAAAGTGTGATTGATTTTCCATTCTACAATCATCTCATGTTCTTTCTTAAGATCGACTACTTGACTAGAAACAATTATAGGCATGTTTCTTGCATGATCTTCCTTTCTTAATTGTTCCATAGTTTGAAGAGATTTATTTTTCTTTAAATGATGAGCATTAACAACATATTCTTGACCTGCTTTGGTTAAATAATATTGATTCGTATCCCTGTAGAAGATTTATTTCTGATCATACAAGTAAGGACTTCCTAAGCCCATTCCACATTCACTTAGTGGCACCACATCACATGTTACCTCATCCACAAACTTAGATGAAATTGAAAATTTTAATTTGCACTACTTTGTTATGTGCAATTGATAATTGTTTCTTATCCATTTAAGTGTCTAAGGCTTATGATGCATATCAGTGTTTAATACCAATTTTTTAACCAATTCTTCTAAAATCAAGTTAGATTGAAATGCATTATTTATCAATGTGTCGACCTTAGTATGACTTCTGATGACCCTTATTTGAAACAATTTACTTATAAAATAAAATCCTTCACCAATTTTACCTATCATACCAACCAATGAGACTTTATATTCATCACCTGAATCTGATCCCAAGTTTGTTGGTCATGTTGTTGTTGTTGTTGCAACTGTTTGTCTCCCTTTCTTTTCCTTGAACAACTTCGGTCTCTTCTCGGGATGCAATTGCCAGCAATGGTCCTCATCGTGCCCTTCTTTCTTGCAATGCTTGCAAGAGAGATTCTCTTCCTTTCTTGCCACTATATTTTCCTTCTTTCCATTCCACTTCCTTTTGTCCTCTTTTCTTGAAGATGATTCCCCTGATAAACCAACTCTTGTTTTCCCTGCCTCAATGTATGTCGCTTGAAAAGAAACCTCATCAATATTATTTGGTCCAAACATAAATACAGTATTTTGAATATGTGTAGGTAAACCTCCTATATATTTCATAAGAGTTTTTTGGGTATTTAAAGGAATATCTAACACCAATGCCATTTTACGAAATCCATCTGTGTATTCTTGCATTGTTTGTCCTTTTCTTAGTTTAAGATCTTGCCATTCAATTAAATCTTTCTCTTTATAACCCAAAGGATAGAATTGATTTATAAGTGAAGAAACAAAAACTTTCCATGATGGAAATACATTACCCACTTGTTGTGTGTCATTTTGCAACTTGCTTTGCCACCAGATGAGTTTTGTGTCTGCAAGTATAAGCGATGCCAACTTGATATAAGCTGCCTCATCCATGATTTGTTGCACACTGCAATAAACCTCCATATGTCTAACCCAATTATCAAGTCTCTTTGCATTGGCTTCACCATCATATATAGGTAATTCAAATTTCACATCAAGTTTTAGTAAAGGCATTTCTTGTTTATGTTTATGAACATGTTTTCTTGTGGTGCTTTTAGAACTTGAACTTGAAGAGGAAGGAGAAGAAGGAGGTGAAGGAGGAATTTGAGGAGGATCCTCTCCTTCTTCACTTTTGACCTTTGAATATTCACCCATATTTGGTCTCTTTCATTCCAAGTAATCCTCATACAAAACCTTCATCATTTCCGACATGGAAAAGAATTTTTTTCAAAACTCTTTCTCATTATGAGAAAATCCCTATTTCAATGCCATATTCTTGATTTGATAAGTTCTCTTTCTCAATCCAATCAATGGATTATCTTCAACAATATCACCTTCACCATGATGTATCTTTTCCCTGGTTAACATGCAAACTCAAATCCAAATGTCAACTAGCTCTGATACCACTTGATCCGAAAAGATCTTTTAAACGACAATGGTTGAGTTATTTAGCATGTGTTAAATTACCATTTAGGAAACTGATGAAAGAGGAATAATTATAAAGGAAACATGAAATCCATAAAGTAATGTAAATATATTAACATAAGCATGAGAACATAAAACGATAGAACACAAAAGTGATAACGGAGTTCGACAATCTCGCCTATGTCTCCAGGCCTTTGTCTCAATGGGTGAGGCTTTCTTATTTTTATTTGAAGCTTTAAATGTACATAATAATAGTGCCAATAAGGTTACAAACTAATATTTTCTTGTTCTACCGGATCTCTAGAACTGAACAAAACTGACGGCACTGAAAATGGATGACCGGAGCTCCTAGAAACGGCCCGCAAAGGTTCTCTCCTCAATGGTTTCCCTGCATACAAATGGCTTTGGCTTGGCAATTATTCAGCATAAACTTGTTCTAAACCTCTCTCAATGGCTCCACGAACCTCTAGTTTCTATATACTAGAAGTGGGTAACAACCTCCCAGCCTATCCCCAAGATCTGGCCTCCAAAAGGGCCCAATATCAACCAAAAATGACCAAAAACCCATAAAACTGTTGCAAAAATCATTGAAAAATCTTATAATAAGGTTAGAAAACCCATTTTAGGCACATAATAAGGGTGCAGCCCCCGATCCTAATGCCCCTGGTCACCTAGCGCGCTCCATGTGGCCAAGCGCCATGCATTGGCCCCTTATCTCTTAGCTCTTGGACCTCGATCGTATGTGCCCTAATTCCATAGCTCCATGCGCTAACTATTTGTTTGAGACTCCAACGATATAGACATGGTTACGCCTCTGGTTGGCGGGCTAGCCTGACCGACCGGGTCTAACCCTTTACCTCTGCGCCCAAGTGTTTATGCCTGAGTCATATGGAGTGTGGTGGTGCCGGAACTGTGGGCTGGCTTTTGCAAGAGGAGTGGAATGCCAAGGGCATGGTCACGTGCAAATATATGAATTGTAGGCTAGGGCTAATCCCGAGCCCTTTATCCACCCAAAAATGCATTATATTTAAACTTAAATATAGTTTTCAAGGTATACCGTTAAGAACTAATGCGAGGGCGGGTTGGCTAGCCCAGCCCTACCAAGTCATTTTCTCAGTCGGAGGGCGCACGATCAAATATTGTAGAGTCCAAAAATTTTGCAATAGCATTAACCAACGGATAGGTGCCATGTGGTAGCCCATGACTGAGCCACCTAGCACTACAGTATTCTCTGGATATTCTTCACATTTTGACCCTCAATTTGACCACCTATTATACCTAGTCAACACATCTTCCTATCAGCCAACTACCATGTGTTTGTATGGACCATCCACTATACCTTCCATGTGTCGTACGGTTGTACGACCCTACCACGCCAGTCGTATGTATGTGCCAAGTGTCACCCTTGTAGTGGTGACACATGTCATGCTCTGATTCGTCCACCTATACATATCCACATCAGTGCCACGTACCCTGCCACTTCATTTGTATGGACGTACATTCTTTACAGCCAGCTGCCACGTGGCACTATACGGACTGTACAGTCATCATTTTTTTTCGTGTTTGGAAAAATGAAAAGATCATGATATATTGGTCATACAATGTCTATTTGAGCCTGTTCAAGTTGTGTTGGGTTTGTACCGACAAGGCCTGAGCACACGTTCATTTTGAATCCATTCTGAGAACTTTTATTTTTAGGCCTTCCTGGACCAATTTTGGTCTCGAGATCCAATTCTGGATCAGTGGATTAACCCCCTAGATTGACTACAAGACGGTGTTCTTATAAGATTTATTTTGATTGCAAAAATAGCATGGCTGAATATGAGGCATTGGTGTTAGGATTGAAAGCTTTAAAAGAAATGGGTGCTAAGAAGATAGTTGTTCATGGGGATTCTGAGTTGATCATAAATCAGGTAAAGGGAATGTATCAAGCAAAGCACCCTAGATTAAGAGCATACAAGAATACAGTGCTTGACCTTCTTTAATAATTTCCAGAATATATCCTCTCAGTGATTCCAAGTGGTCAGATTCAAATTGTTGATTCTCTTGCTACTTTAGCTTTAGTTTTCAAAATTCCAATCTTTTCTAGAAAGCGATATGAAGTTGAGATTAAGCACAGACCAACAGTGCCTGATAATATTAAGTATTGGTAGGTTTTTGAAGATGATAAACAAATAGAAATTTTCCTCAAAATGGAAGATGGATTTGAGAATTTGAATATTGATGAATAATATTGTGGTGAAGAGGTATATGAATTTGTGTTCACAAAGGATGGTTACTTCAAAAATTAGATTGTTGGTAGAGATATAGTGCAGTTGAAAAGTAGCATCATTCCCAAAGGCCTGGTCCCATTGGAGAAACTTTTTGATAACAATGATGTGGCCAGGAGTCCAAAAATTACAGTGAGTGAAGGGGATGTCAAACATTTCAACATTGAGACTCGGGAAGATCCCAAGATCATCAAGCTATCCAAAACACTCAACCCAGAAGTCAAGCAAAGATATATCAATTTAATGAAAGAATTCCCTGATGTTTTTTCCTGGAGTTATGAAGATCTGAAATTTTATGACACCAATGTAATTCAACATGTGATCCCAATCAAATAATATCATAAACCTTTCAAAGATAAATTAATAAGGATAAATCGTTTGTTGTTTCCCTTGACTGAGAAAGAGATAAAGAAGTTGTTTGAAGCCAAGATCATAGTATCTGTGAGGTTTTCTAAATGGTTGGAAAATATGGTGCCTGTCAGAAAGAAGAGTGGAGAGATCAGATTGTGTGTGGACTTCAGAAATATGAATAGGGTGTCTCTCAAGGATAACTACCCACTACCTAATATGTATCACATTCTACAAAAAGTGGTAGGTTCTTAGAAAATCTCAATGTTCGATGGTTTCTCTAGGTACAATCATATCATGGTGCACCCTGATGATCAGGAAAAGACAACATTCGCAACACCATGGGGTACCTTCAAGTATGCCAAGATGCTTTTTGGGCTCATGAATGCAGAGGAAACATTTCAAAGAGCTATGGACATAGATTTTGTTGATGAGAAAGAAAAATTCATTGTTATTTACTTAGATGATATCATTGTGTATTCAGTTTCTAATGAAGAACATCTCAAGCATTTAAGAAGGGCCTTTTAGGAGTGTAGAAAGTTTGGAATTTCATTGAACCCTAAGAAGTCAAATTTTTGCATGGAAGAAGGGAAGATACAGAGTCACATTATTTCAAAAGAAGGGATAAAGATAGATCCCAACAGAGTTGAGGGGATCTTAAAAATTGGCACACCCAGAAGCAAAAAAGAAGTGCAATCTTTCCTGGGAAAAGTGAATTTTCTGAGAAGATTCATCCCTAACCTGGCTTAAATCATAAAGTACATCACTAACATGATCAAGAAAGGAAATGAGATAAATTTGACTCCAAAAGCCAAAAAATCCTTGGAATACATTAAAGTGGCATTGACCAAGCATGGTTCAAATTTCCCATGCTTTCCCTTGTGTTCATTTCTGGCATCCCATGTCAATACCAAGTCTCCCAATTTGAAATCATACTCCTTGGTATGCCTATCAAAATTCTTGTTAATATTATCTTGGTGCAGCTGAGAATTGTTGAAGTCTTTTTCTCTTGTTTGTTGGACATTGATCAATTCATCTTTTCTTCTTCAAGTGGCATCTATTTCATCATCCTTCTCCTGTAACAACCTCATCACTGGAAACCCTAATGTAGTAGGAAAAATTGATTTTGTTCCATAAACAATATGGAAGGGTGAAGTGGAAATAGATATTTTTGGAGTGATCCTGTCATCCCCTAGTGCATGGATGCGATTTTTGTGCCAAGCTTTTTTGTTATCTTGCAACAACTTTTTGATAATTTTGGTTAAGATTTTATTTGATGACTCAACCAAACCATTACCTTGAGGGTAATAAGATGTGGAGTGGCCAAGATTTATATTGTAGTCACTGCAAAATTTCTCCATCTTTTTGGACTTAAATGTTGTTGCATTGTCTGTAATGATTTTGATTGGACACCCAAACCTGGACAAAATATTGTCTTCCAAAAACTAGATGATAACAACATATGTGGCCTACCTAGTGGGAACTGCCTCAATCCACTTGGTGAAGTAATCTGTGGCTATCAGAATCCAATTGTGATGAGATGATGACTGTGGATGAATTTCTCCTATGAAATCAATGCCCCATTGTCTGAAAGGTGCTTCAACAGAGATGGGTTTCAAGGGAAAAGGCTACAATCTTATCTTCCCATCAAAATTTTGGCATTCATGACATCTTGAAACCTCTTTGTAGACATCAGAAAAAATACCAGGCCAATAGAACCCAACCTTCAATATATTGTGCATAGTAGTTTTCCAATAATGGTGTCCTCCACAATAACCCTTATGGAATTCTTTGATTGTCCTATCTGCTTCTTCCTCCAACAAATAGCTCAACAAGATTCCCCCTAGATCCTTCCAATATAGAGATTGATTTACAATAAAAAAACTTATCTTCTTTTGAAATTGAAAGAAGAAAAGTTTTTTTATTGTAAATCAATCTCTATATTGGAAGGATCTAGGGGGAATCTTGTTGAGCTATTTGTTGGAGGAAGAAGAAGATAGGACAATCAAAGAATTCCATAAGGGTTATTGTGGAGGACACCATTATTGGAAAACTACTATGCACAATATATTGAAGGTTGGGTTCTATTGGCCTGGTATTTTTTCCGATGTCTACAAAGAGGTTTCAAGATGTCATGAATGCAAAAATTTTGATGGGAAGATAATATTGTAGCCTTTTCCCTTGAAACCCATCTCTGTTGAAGCACCTTTCAGACAATGGGGCATTGATTTCATAGAAGAAATTCATCCACAGTCATCATCTCAGCACAATTGGATTCTGATAGCCACATATTACTTCACCAAGTGGATTGAGGTAGTTCCCACTAGGTAGGCCACATATGTTGTTATCATCCAGTTTTTGGAAGACAATATTTTGTCCAGGTTTGGGTGTCCAATCAAAATCATTACAGACAATGCAGCAGCATTTAAGTCCAAAAAGATGGGGAAATTTTGCAGTGACTACAATATAAATCTTGGCCACTCCACATCTTATTACCCTCAAGGTAATGGTTTGGTTGAGTCATCAAATAAAATCTTAACCATAATTATCAAAAAGTTGTTGCAAGATAACAAAAAAGCTTGGCACAAAAATTGCATCCATGCACTAGGGGATGACAGGATCACTCCAAAAATATCTATTTCCACTTCACCCTTCCATATTGTTTATGGAACAAAATCGATTTTTCCTACTGCATTAGGGTTTCCAGTGATGAGGTTGTTACAGGAGAAGGATGATGAAACGGATGCCACTCGAAGAAGAAAAGATGAATTGATCAATGTCCAGCAAACAAGAGAAAAAGACTTCAACAATTCTCAGTTGCACCAAGATAATATTAACAAGAATTTTGAAAGGCATACCAAGGAGTATGATTTCAAATTGGGAGACTTGGTATTGACATGGGATGCCAGAAATGAACACAAGGGAAAGCATGGAAAATTTGACCCATGCTTGGTTAATTCCACCATAGATGGTCAATGGAAATTTAAACGATATGGTGAGTTGTCCCAGCTTGAGTTCATAGAACTCCTTGTTCTTTCCATCAAACTAATTTTCTGACAAGTACTTATTCTTGAAGTATTTCTCAAATTGTTTCCATGACAAGTCCTTCTCATGGACTCCTTTCACATTCCTAAGGTCCTCCCACCAAATGGAATCCTTCCCATTCAAGTTGAAAATGGATATCTGAGCCTTTAAGTCTTCAGAGTAGTCATGGACTCTGAAGTACTTCTTCAAGCTGAGTAGCCAAAATTCTTCTTCTTTCCCCTTCTTAATATCTCCATCGAAGGTGGGTGGTTTGGATTTACTGAATTCTCCAGGGTCATGACTCTTATAATGTTTCCTCTTCTTTCCTGTCTTCTGAGAATGGGAACTAGTTTTTCCACTAGAATATACCTTGGAGTTTCCAGTTTACTAACTAGAGGAATCTTCCATTGAATGTCACTTGGCTCCATGTTGGGCCTTCCTTGAGGTTCTCCTCCTGGTGTGGCCACTTTCAGGACTATGCTTTTGTATCTCAGGTGGACTTGGAGTTTTCTTAGTATGATGCATGTCCACATGACTGGAAGTTGGACCATGTTGTAGTTGAATTTTTATATCTGATATGATTTACAGTAGGACGGCATTAATTTCAGTATTCTTCTCATGCTCCTTGAGCAGCCTTTCATTGTCATCCTTATAACTCTATAATTATTCCATGAGGCTTCTTACAGTTTCGTCCAAATATGGAGGGGTTTCCACCAACCTTATTTCATCAGAGTCTTCCTCTCTATTGTAGGATCTCTCCCCCAACCCTTGATGTGTCACCATCCTTTACGTTGTAGATCTCTTGTTGTTCACTGATTGTTTGCATGTTGATAAAAAAAATTCAGTTAGTTACTATTCTACCAATTCATGAACAACATATATCATTGCAAGGTGAAGTCATTTAATGTTTTTATATGTGACTCATGCATGAACCCAAGAAGGTCAAATGTTGTTGCCATGATCTGATACCAATTTGTAACATATCCAACCCATTAAAGGGCCTTTCTAGGGATGGGGCATCAAATTTTCTCTTTTTTTGGTTCATTTTCAGTCCCTTACTTAAGAAAAACCCTCTTAATCATCTCCCCCAAAACTTACATCTCTCACTATGCCCTTGAACCAGCTAGTGGGGTCTTCCTCGTGACCTTGAGATGAAAATCGAGAGTTAAGAGCCTACATTAGCAAAGGTTTCAGCAATTCAGAAGTTCTTGGACCTCAGGAGTTCCAAAAGTGTTGTCAAATTATCAGATCATTGAACAGAGGAGGGGGTCAACGGTTCACATCCTCCATTGAGATCTATGGTTAAAAGGGGGATTTGGTATTCGACATGGGACACACCTTTTTCCTAACCCCCGAAGTCCTGAAATATCACCACGTGGCTTATCCCTTCGGCAATCGATGTTTGGAGGTCTTTGTTCCATGCGTTTGGCATTTTGATGATTGGAGATCTCCGTTGAGAATTCCTTTTTACCATAGTACGCCCAAACTCCTGAAATTTCACCACATGGCCTTGGTCCTTCAGCATTCGATGTTTGATGTTTTATGTTGGACGTTCCTAAATTATAACATTCCCCAAACACCCTCGAACTCTTGGAGTCCCGTATACGTCACCAGCCACGTTGACCAGGTGGGCATGAACCAGGAACTGACACATAGTGAGGGTCAAGGGGTGACACGTGTCATGCTCTAATAGGCACAAGGGATGGGTGAATCATCCAAATCAGGGTGACACATGGCACCTTGGTTGCGGGTCCATGTCACCTAGCATGACGTCAATGGGCCATGTCACCCCCATCACATGGTTGAGATTTATCCACGTGGATCTGTAGATCCATGGTCCACGTTAATTCACAGATCCAGGCTTCAGGGATTACTAATGCCTCTCGACGTAAATCCCTGGAAGGGATAAGTCCCTGGACTCTCAGATCTGGTGCCACTTTTCCTCTTCCTATCAATGACCGAGATTTATTTCGGCGTTTGCGACTTTGGCGGTTTTCACACCTTGAAAACCCTTGGCCAAAATCATTTGTATTAAGAATGTTCTATACCACGGGATCATTTTCTACGTACCCATTCATCTAATGTTTCTCATCAATTCAACAATTTGGCATAAGGGATTTTGACATGTATCTCCCGGCTTTCCTTCCAAACCATGCCGGATCAATCACCACATACACCTAGCACCTATGGCCAAGATTTACTCCAGCTTATAGAGCTCTGGGGGAAATTTGCACGTCCCTATATCTCCCAATTACCCAAACTCTTGAATAATCATTGATCTATGGGCACATATCCCTCCCTTTTCAATGGTCCAGATTTACTTCGCAACTCTGACCTTTGGGATTTTCGTCGCTAGACCACTCCTAATCTCCCAAAGTAGCACTTCGTCGAAGAACTTAATGCATCCCTTCCTATGTCTGATCTAAAGGCTGAGAGTTATCCACACTGAATCCCTCGATTGATGGCCTTCATTGATTCATGACTTTATCCTTCGATTATTTTTGAGGATCGTGGAATCACCAATCCCGAATTCCCAAAAGAGTTATCTCCTTTTGGACTAGTACAGGGTTCCCAGACCCTAGTCACATGGATACTTTGGAAATTATAGGGGCTAAGTGCTAATCCTTTAGTAGAAATTGGGTTAAGGACACAAGCATGAGACCTCGATCATATGGGTGGTTAGTCTAAAGGGAAACGCTCTTCTCCCACCGAGAGGAACTTGATATTCCCGGTAAGGCAAATTCAAAGAATTAGCAGGACTTAGTCATTTCAGTTATTCCTACCTTCGACTCTCCTATGAACTCATATCCCATGACCCTATAACAACTAAACTAAGATAAATCAAAGATCATATAGATATAATAGCATACAGAAAAAAAGGAGCATTTCTAATAAATGTTCAAATACTGAAAGACGTAATCATAAACAAATATCTTTCATTATCACATCCAATATATTATACAGAGTATGAAAATACTTATCATAACTGGAAAATGTGGATTAATTGTTGAAAGCGGTGCCCATCTCCTCCTCACCATAGGCATAGTCATTCCTGATAGATTTACCACTGGCCACCCTCGAGCTAGACCATGATGTTGAGAGAGATTCTTTCTCTTTTCTCCACAATAGTCAGGGATGAAGGTTATTCTCCTCTTCCCATAGGAACTAGGTGTCTGGTTTTCTCTACTCCAAGCAAGGAGCTCTACATGAGTACTTCCCAAATCACTCATCAACCCCATTTATCATCTTGTATCCAAACCCTGTCCATGGCTTCTTCCATCCAAAACAAGCTTATTGCTCAAATTTTCCTTTTCAACTTTCGAGTCGAAGTATCCTTCCCTTCTCTTCTCAGGAGAGAGTTTTCTCTACTTTGGTGTCTGGAAGATTTGTCTTTTCCCCCCCAATTACCTCATTTCTTTCCTTCCTCAGCAAGGTTGCATGGGTCTGAATCCCAATTCATGGTCAAGACTGGAAGCTTTACAGATGGGTACCCTGCCCCATCTCGTCATTAACTCTTGAGAATGACCTTCCAACTACCAACCTGACTAGTAATTAATTTATGGGTCAGAGGACTATTGATAAATTACACCTAGTAGGTACTAGTCTAGTAAGGGTTATATCAAGCATTCTTGGTTTCCCCTCACCATCTCTCTCATAGAATCCATGGTTTATCTTGGAAAACTTTCCCCCTTTCAGCAGTTGTGCAACACATATTCAAATTCTATTAATAACATAAATTCATACATTGACCCTTTTATACAAGGGTTCATCAAATCAAAC
Organism: Picea glauca; assembly: GCA_000966675.3. Lineage (NCBI taxonomy): Eukaryota > Viridiplantae > Streptophyta > Pinopsida > Pinales > Pinaceae > Picea > Picea glauca. Next base: position 424,733 of record JZKD02S1684841.1, on the reverse strand, counting down.
ATTCACACATATTTAGTATGTCATAGTCTCTTGGCCAGTTATAGTTATATTTATAGACTGGGGGAAACATGGGTATTACATTGAGGGTCTCTAAAAAGGTTAAATATATCCTCTTTAATAATATTTAGTTTTTTCATTGCCTTGTGATCCAAACTATATACATATTGATGATGTTTCATCTCTCTATAAGATGTAATATTGTATGATTCCCCATTGGCTTCAATAGTTGTGTGAATAATGGCATTTATGGTTTGGAAAAGAGAGCATTGAATAGGGTATCCACCCCTAAAAATACCACTATGATTTTTAGGTTTCTTCATTTCTCTTAATATTTCAACATTCAAGGTCCATCAGTGGTGTAGCATCCCCATCCACCTGTTGGGCTATGCCACTTAAAATTTTGAATTATAATACTAATTTAAATCATAAAAATTCTCAACAAATACACAATTTCATACAAAATAATAACAAAAATACACATGCAACATACACAGGAAAAACCCATGAAAACAAATTTATAAATACTAACACATCATATGAATTAACACACAATTGACACTTATCTTTGATTTAAAATAACACCAATTATGTGTAGACCCTCCACGTTCCTCCCGGCCTTAGACCACACTTCTCATAACTCTTAGCAGTGGGTCACCCCCAAGATGGGACTAAAATCCACCCAGGTAAAGGATTCCTATCCTAGCTAAGGTATCTCAGACGACAAAAAAACTCAGTCACAGGTGCCAACTCAAACTAACAGTCTATTGTCCCTCATTCCCCACATGTCTGTTCCACCCCGGGAAGTGTTCCCCTTCTCTGCTCAATAGTCCCTAAGCTTCCCCACTTCCTTTACAAGGCTTCAGCAATAGGCCATATAGGAGTCTCAGAGCCCTGTAGCTACATTTTGGCACCTTCGGGAATCAATTCCAAAACATTCTCTCACTTGGAGAGAATGCTCACGGGCCTGACAACCTGCCTATTCAATATCCTAGGGGCTTGAAAAATCGCTTCTTCAATCTAGCTCCCAGCTAACTAGGGTACATGTACAGGTATAGTAACAATAGAGTATGGGTGAAAGTTGAGTGAGTGTCAGAATGATAATGATATAATGATAAGAAAATGAACTAAGCCCAAACTATATGTATGCATGTTCCCAACTTCACACTTGTCTTGTTGAGAACTACTTTGGGCCCACTTGTCCCCATCCTTAGAAATTAGGCTTAAATAAATATCCACACTTTATACTTTAAGGAATATTAATATGATATTCCATTATGTTTAATCCCCCTTAATTTAGCCCCTTATCCTCAACTTTTATTCCCCCTTTTCCTAACTAGTGTAGTTTAGTCCCCTGTACTTTTTTACATGGTTTTTCTACCGTAGTGATGTGTTTTCATTAATATTTGCATGTTATTAAATTTAATTTTACAATACAAGTGTATTGTCCTTTTTTCATCCAGGATCACGAGACTCAAAAAAACAAACATATATACAAAGTCTCTTTGGCTTTAAGATCACACATTTAAGCCGATGTGCGTAGAATACTGGGATGTGCACACTCTTCTTTTAGTGCACCGTCCTTGCACACTTACACAGGTGTGCGCTATACTATGGAATGTGCACACAAAAATAAGTCCAAGACTTGATACAAATAGTTCACCAGCTTATATACATATGCACATTTATATTTACATTTACGGTTGTGGTTCAACCTAGGGGTGTTACATTCCCCTCCCCCTTATTTATGCACTCTCCTTGGTGTAGTATATACATATATACAATCAAAAATTCAAAATTCTTCAAAAATATGTGGGTACTCTACCCACATATCATCCTCATGCTCCCAAGTTGCATCCTCTGGACCATACCAATTCCATTGGACCTTTACTATCCCTATGGCTCGATTATGGAGCTACTTGATCTTCCGGTCCAATATGCACACCGGATGCACTTGAAATTTTCCTTCTTGCTCCACATGAATCACATTCCAATCAATGACATGATTAGAATCATGTACATACTTTTTAAGGAATGAATACAAATTGATGTAGGTAGGGCAAGCATGTATGCTACAGGTACAATCCTTTCCAGTATTTCAAATGGCCCACAATAACGAGATTCATGTTACGTTTTGAGCTACCATAAGGTTTCTTTTTAATTTACTAGATAACCATAGCATAGATAGGATCACTGAGAGAAACACAATCACAAGATACACAACATTTATCCTGGGAAACCCTCATGGTGAAGAAAACCCAACAAAACTTCCTTAATATAGATAGCCAATACAATGGCGAGACAATAAACCAAAAAACTAGAGAATGTCCAACACTGATCAATGCACCTCTCTCTTCCTTATTCTCCCAACTACACCTCTCCAAACTTGCGCACTTTATTATTGAATGAGTGAGTGAACAAATGAGGTGCTAGAATCCTTTATTTATACTAGCTGGCAGGGGCTGGAAAGGTGTCTCTTCACTAGGTAGGGCCAACTTCTCTTCTTAGTGGTTAAAACCACTTTAATTAGGCTTGGGGTACAACTTCTTAATTTGCACAATGTAATTAGGGTTTGACCAAT
>JZKD02S1684841.1:393010-412228 GCA_000966675.3 Picea glauca | reverse complement strand
GACTTTGTGAAAATGTCTACAACTTGATCTTCTGTAGGGAAAAAGAGCACTTCAATAACTTGATCATGAATGAGCTTTCTGATGAAGTGCATGTGTAGCTCGATGTGTTTTCTACTCTGATGTTGAACTAGGCCTTTGGCGAGCTTGATGGCACTCTGATTTTCGCACCAAAGGTTGGTTGGATGCTGGTGCTGGAATCCAAACTCTGAAAGGATATGTCGAAGACACAAGGCTTCTTGACTTTCATTTACCGCTGCTCGGTACTCTACTTCTGCTGAAGAAAGTGCAATAGCCTGTTGTTTCTTACAAGCCCAAGTGACAGGTCTTGAACCAAGGCTGAAAACAAGGGGCTCTTATGGAAGTCGCACCACTTCCCGGTGTCTTTCTTCATCTTTCTATTGTCCTTATTTGTTTACAACTTAGAATGTTTGTCCCGAGGCTATGTGAGTGGTTACTTAAGGTGTTCGTCCTCTGTTGGAATACCTGTGTTGTCGAACAAGGGGCTCTTATGGAAGTCACACCACTTCCCGGTGTCTTTCTTCATCTTTTTATTGTCCTTATTTGTTTACATCTTAGAATGGTTGTCCTGAGGCTATCCATATTTTATCTGTCGTTTTTTCTATGGGTTGGGGATTCCCTTTCCCTACTTCTGTTGTGAGGGGTTCCCAGACCCAAACTGTCATGTCTTTTTCTTAAGCTTCTTCTCGATTTTGACAACATTTCGATAGGCCATGCCCAAGGACGAGATGTCCAGAAAATCCATTTATGTTTGGATGTATCTATGCAGACCTCCCTAGTACTTGAGCACGAGATGTGACAATAGAATATTTGATACCCAGCTTGGTGCACAAGATATGGAAGATATTCGTGAACTTTGGCACTATTTGGTTCATTTCCTACCACAGTGTGGTCCATCTTGTATACAGGTTGTCCTAACTTCCAATAGAGTAGTATTGTTCCTTAATAGTGTCCTTGAAGGAATCCCAGGTGAGTGAGACTGTAAATAATTAGGGTTCTTCTGTTTCCTTTTTCTCACAGAAAGTCTCCCACCAATATTTGACATGGGGGACAACTTTAAGAAGCACAAATGTAATCTTTTCTCCATTGGAAAAGTTATGGACAAAAAAATACCCTTCTAACAGATTCAACCATTTGTCTACAACATTTGTGTCTATCTGACCTTCAAATATAGGAATATCAAAGTTCATCTTTACCTTGAAGGGGATGGTGCCTTCACTCGATGAAGATCCGTCGCATGTTGATAGCCGTCGAAGGATTTGCGCAAAACTATTCATCATATCATTCCTCTATTGCACGAGGGATTCCTTGAGCAAAAACTTGAGAGGATCTTCTGTCCCATTGTATTTCTTTTCTCTCACCATGGAAGGTCACTTGGGCATGAAAGAGCCTTTATCCTTAAGAGAAACAAGCTTGAGACCCAACTCTTTGTACCCTGACCTCATCGGGGACATGCATTAAGAACGACAAGGAGCATACCACTCTGATACCACTGATCTGAATTTTATGAGCATAACTAAATGAATACAGATCTATATTATTAACACAAAGATACAATGAACAATAACATAGATATAATAAAACTTGGCTTATATTCAATAAGGAAATATGATGAAACTATAAAATGCAAATTGAAACAAGATTGTTAGAATGACGACGACTCATCTATGAGAAGAGATGTGACGATTGCACTCATTCGCAAGAATCTGATTAAAATGAGGCTCCAAAAGAATTTTTACACCAAACATGAATGCCAAAACCCTAGACATCCAAAAGCCTAACCCTAAGAGATGAAGCACCAAAAGTCATGTGGGTCCTATTGGGGTAAGTTGGTACATCAAATTCATGGGGTCGTAACTTTTGCATATAATCTTTGTTTTAGGCACACGATAGCCCGTTGGAAAGGTCTCTCTGAGAAATACATATTATGCTATCACACTCTAAATATGTGTACATTATGATTGTGGCAGGACCATAAAACGTTGTTTAGGGCCTCAAAACAACCCCGGATGTTCGGGACCAGAAAAGCTAGAAAAAAACTGCCAAAATGAAAACTAAAACCGCCAAGGTGAAATTTGTATGTGAGCTAGTTGGAATATGTGGGTGGCCATATATATCCACTTGGATCATTCTTGGTGGCTGGAAAATACAAGATTGTAGGTTTCTCCTGTGGCTTTTGTGGTTTTCTAGTTGGCTTTTGTGGCTTGAAAATTTAGGATTGCAGGGCTACTTCTATGACTACTCTACACTAGTGGTTTTGATTTATGCTAAAGTTCATCTTCCTTCTCTCTAACTTTACCCTTGTTGGAATTTTGTACTGTGACAATAGAATTACTAAACTGACTGTGGTGAGCAGTGAAAAAGGGCTTGCACATGTGCTATGTTGGGAGACCAAGATGGAGCATGTGCATGTAGGGATATGCCCTCTATGTGAAACATCTCAAATTCAGAGAGTCCTAATAAGAAAAGAGGTCAGAATTGCTAGTAAAAAAAATTCTATAATTTCATTAACTAATAGAGTGCAATTTTTATGAACCAAACTGCAAAAAAAAGCTAATGAATAATCCACTTCAACGGGGAAACCTCTTTTTACATTATATGCAATGAACAAGAAAAGATAGTATGCTTATACAAATGATTTGTATTTATTATAAATAGGAGATAAAGTGAGCATGATGTAACCTACCACTAAGGAAACCTAATCATAACTAATAAACTCATAATAAATGAGTGTTAGGGCCTTAACATAGCCCCTCTCTTTTAAAAGAAGCTTTACCCTTAAAACTTGTAATTGAGGGTGTTTCTTCATGAACTACTCATTTTCTGATGTAGCTTCTTTTGGAGGCATATTCTTCCACTTGATTAGGTACTCTGTAATGGTTCTATTCCGTAGAGATACAAAATGCCTATCTATAACCTTTTCTGATTCAAGAATCAACTTCCCTTCTTTATCTAATTTTGAAAGTTCTATCTACATTGGCATAGTTTGTACCAAAACTGTTTTTAGGCAAGATACAAGAAAAAACTTATGAATGTAGAAGAAGGAAAATCTAACTCCTACGCCACTTGTCCAATCTTGCAAATAATCTTGTAGGGTCCGCAAAATTTTGTAGCTAATTTACGATTATTCTTTTGTTTGATAGTAGATTGCTTATAAGGTTGCAGTCTCAAAAATACCCAGTTGCCCTCCTCAAGTTGTCTTTCACTTTGATGTTGATTTGCTTGTTGCATCATCCTATTTTGTTCCATTTGAAGGTTTCCTTAATAATTGTCAAAGTTTCTTTATTATTTTCCATATGAGTCTCTATTTCCTCCACTTTGGAATGGTCATGCAAAAAGTATGAGATACTAGGAGTTGTATATCCATAAATGGATTTAAACGGGGACATCTTAGTAGATGTGTGATAGTTAGTATTATACCACCATTCTGTTAGAGGAAGCCACTCCACCCATTGAGAGCTTGTCTGAAGAATAGAAACATAGATAACGCTCTAAAATTTTGTTAGCTATTTTTGTTTGACCATTTGTTTGTGATGATATGTTGAGCTCATAGCTAGTGTTGTTCCACTTATCTTCCACAATTATTTCCAAAACTTTTTTGTGAATATTGGATCTCTGTCACTTACTATTACTTTAGGAAATCCATGAAGTCTATGAATTTCCCTCATGAACACTTATTCCACTTGAATTGTCGTATATGTACTTTGAATTCCACAAAAGTGTGCATATTTTGTGAGTCTATCCATGACCACAAAATGGCATTCTTACCTTTTGATTTTGGTAAGCCTGTGATGAAATACATTGATATCTCTTCCCATCTTTGATTAGGTATGTGTAAAGGATTAAGTAACCCTAGAGTTTTTACTGTTTCTCATTTATTTCTTTGGAAAACCTAACATTCTCTTACAATTTTTTGAATGTATTTCTTCATTCCTTCCCCCAGAAAAACGTTTTTGATCCTTTGATATGTTTTAAGGAACCCTGAATGTCATGCCATCATAGATTCATGAGAATCCCTTAATATTTGTTTCTTCAAATTTGATTGAGGCAATACAAATATTCTACCCTTGTACTAAACAATATATCTCTTCAACAACCAATGTTCTATAGAGTTTACCCCTTCTTTTATACATTGTATTTTATGTCTCGTATTATTGTCATTTTCCATTCATGGTGAGCTTCTTCCAACCACACTGGAATCGAAGATGTAATGGAATATAAACTTGAGGATTCTTTTATTTTGGAAAGAGAATCCATGTTGACATTTTCCTTCCCCCTTTTTGTAGATTATTTCAAATTCAAACCCTTGCATTTTTGCTACCCATTTTTGTTGCTCTTTTGATGACAGTCTTTTCTCCAAAATGTAATTTAGGCTATCATGGTATGTCTTGACTTTAAAATTCCTCCCAATGAGATATTGTTTCCATTTTTTTATTGCATGTAAAATTGCTGCCATTTATTTTTCATATGTAGATCTCACCAAGTCTTTTCCCTTTAATTGTTTACTTTCAAAATCCAATGGTCTCCCTTCTTGTGTCAATACTATTTCAATTCCTTTCCTAGATGCATCACATTTGACTATGGATGTTTGACCAAAATAAGGTGTTTCCAATACTGGTGTAGAAGACATGACATCTTTTAAGAGTGAGAATGTGAAGGTAGTCTCTTTATTCCATACAAACACAATTTTCTTTAAGAGAGATGCGAGTGGGCCTGCAATGCGTGCATAATTTTAACAAATTTTCAGTAATATCTATAAGACCCAAAAATCCTCTAAGACTCTTGATGTTCTTAGGAATAAGACATTTTGTAATAGCTTGGATCTTTTGAGGGTCTACCTTAATGTTAGAAAAATATGTGTGCTCGTTTCACCATAGACAATATAACAATATTGTCACCCAACCATAGGAACAAAGGCCACCCCCAAGCACCTTAAGCTTGACAGAGAGAATAATTATGGAAGAAAATCCTAGAACCAATAGAAAACCAAGGAAACATACCTCTCTCTAGAGCTAGTGTACCAGGCATAAAGTACAAACCATAACTAAGAGAAAGTCCATGCCAAAATCGAAAATGCCAGTTGCAAATCCTCTCCAAACTTGCGCACCACTGGTCTTATGTAGTTGTGAGAGTGAGAGTGAAAAATGAGCTCTAGAGCCCTCTTATTTATAGTCCTCCAAGTGATCTAACTGGGGCTGACTTCTACTTATGGAGGCTAATAACTCAATAATAAATATTCTCTTGAGTTGACTTGTCTCCTATGGTTATTATCCAATGTTTTGCGGTTTCTCTTGATTCTCGAAATATTCTAGTCTCGTCAGGGTTACATGTAGAGGTTAATACCTCCTGCAGATACCATAATATCAACACTCCCTCCTATCTAGGGAGGTATTAAAGGAAATGGTCTTGAGCACAAAAATACCATTCAACCGATAGAATCATCATAGCCACACATGCTATCTCATGGTAAAATCATGAGCACCATCATCACTATCAGTATCATCTAATAGCATTAAATGCATCATCTCTCAAAGCCATACTCCATCTGAGTAATCAGACATGATGCTGAATAATTCATTCACTCCACAGAGTGATACAATAATCATTCTTCTAATCTGGACATATGTCCTAGAAGAATGGCAGTCCTAAACCATTTTCCACAGGGAGAATGTCTGTCCATCAACATACTGACTATCCATCTAGCTGGAAATAATCTCCAACACTAATGATAGTCTCCATGGAAATCAGAACAATGTCGTCCAATAGAACACAATTATGTCTATCCATAGTAGTACACAACTACTACCCAGTGGTACACAACCACTCCTAGTATCACACAACTATTAACCAATCACACACCGTCACTACCAATGGATCACATCCACCACAGTAGCATACAACTACTTTCTAGAGACATACAATCTTCACAACAATCATATCATCTGATATCAACATGTATAAAACAATACCATGATATAAATTGAGTCATATGGTCCATTCTTCCACTCACATCTGTGAGATCTGGAAGAACATTTCCCCTCAGAAAGTAAAGCATCATCCATGGGTTATCTAGACTATTCTTCTCAATCATAGAAGAATAACTTTCCCTAATTTATGAGCCTGGACCATTCACCTAATTGGTCCATTCCTTCGACACTAATCATAGTGCAACCTCGAGAGAATGAGTCTGCCCTAGGGAATGCATGTCCCTGCTTGCTAAACCTATACCATTCACCTAACTGGGCCATTCCTCTAGAACTAATCACAGTGAAACCTGGAGAGAATGATTCTTCCCTAGGGAATGGCAGTACAGACCATTTCCTATGGAAATGACTATCCTACACCAACCTCCAAAACATACCATTCTTCAAAACTACTCACAACTGTGAACTTCAAAAGAATGATTGCCTGATGAAGTGGACCATTCTAGTTGACCACTACTCAGAGTGACTACCAAGAAGAATGACTATCCTATACCATTCCCCCACACTGGCCACAAGGGGAATCACTATCTATGGTACATCAACAATCTATCAGACCATTTTCATTACGAAAATGATTGTCCAATCTGGACCATTTTCCGAACTGGAAAATGCCTTTCCATCAGAAATCTCGAACCACTTTCCAAACTGGAAAGGAACTACCCATCTTGGACAATTTTTTGAACTGGAAAATGAATGTCCATAAATCAATAACATATCAGTTCTCCCTCCCAACCTGGGAGTAATCAATTCCTTTTCCAATAAGGAAATCATCTCTACGAGCCCCATCTTGTCTCTTAAGTATGCAAACTTTTCATCTTGGACAAAGGATTTACCAAAATATCTACTATCTACTCATCTGTGGAGATATACTGGAGAACAACTTCTCTCTTATGGAATTTATCACAAAGAATATAATGCTTGATATCAATGTACTTCGACCTGTCATGAAACGCTAGTTTCTTTGAAATATTCACATAGCTCTGATCATTACAATATATCATGGTTGAATTCAACACCTGATCAGACGGTCCAAAAATCATCTTATTTCTTTTGTACAAGCATCATAAGTTGCAGTATACTCTGCTTCTATAGTGTTGATTGCAACATACTTTTGTTTCCTGCTAGCTCATGACATCATGACAACGCTCAAAATGAAACATATCCAAGTAGCACTCCTTCTGTCATCTGTACTCCCTTCCCAATCTGAATCGATAAATTCATGCAATTGTATGTCATAATTTAAACATCCCACAAAACAAATATCAAGTTGAGTATTCTCCAAATACATTAACGATCCAATCAATTGTTAATATAGAGACGGGTCTATTGGATTAGAGTCGCTTCAACTTCTTCAGATCTATTATCACGGGATTTAGCCATATATTTGCAATCCATCATCCTGGACTTTTGAGTAACCATTATGATACACTTTCTTTGTCATAGGATTTTTTCTCCATGCTTCTGTTGTATATGAGATACTCTACATAAAGTTTCTTGAATCCATACAAGGTCTTCTTCCATTTTCATACATGGGTCTCTTTCTGGTATAAGATTCTTTCTCAATTTTCTTTATTGGGAAGAACATTATTTTACATGTAAATTTCAATCCATGGATACTGTAAGAGGTATATCTGGTTTACTGGAACAAGTTTTCGTCATAGTCTTCACCCTCCTTCTGGAAGAACCTCTAGTTTTGAATCTCGCAATGCTTCCATTCATAATTGTTTTTCTCATTTTCTTACATACATTGTTCTTCATCACAACTTCCATTCTTATGGTTGATTGCTTCTAGTGGGTTCAAACCAAGCTAGCAATCTTATGATTCTCGGTATAATAACTGGTTGTTCTGTCTTTTCTTTCTTTCTTGGAATCTTCATGTTCTTCCTCATGTTCCTCTTTAGCATTTGGGTCCATGGAGTCTTCTATAGATTCCATGCCCTTCCTTCCTGAAGATTCAAACTTCTTCCTTTCATCATAGGAACATGGATGTAGATGGACAACCAAGGATACTTAAGACTTTTTTTCGAAGAATAATTCTTCTAGAGTCAAACTAAACACGTCCTTCTTATCATGGTTGCTACTTTCAATGGGGAACATGGACAAATACTTCATAATATTCACATATTCTTCAATGGATCATATCATTTAGGATTATCTCCCTCCTAATCCTCACTTCATGCATGAATGCATGATATTCTTTTGGAATTATGTAATCATCTCCCTCCATCTAAGAGAGTCCATGCTTCCATCTGCATTCTTATTGCCTTCTGCAAAGTGTCACAAGTCTTATTTTAATTTCCTCTTGATTACTGAATTCTTTCTAGTTTGACTGCTTCTAGGTCTCTTCAAGTTTGAATCTAATAAATATATATGCATGATATGTACAGGAACTATGTAAACATGGTATGTACAAGAACTATGTTATAGAAGAATATTGTTACCTTGACTAGAAGAAGAAGTCTGTTTTATCTTGCTTGGCTTTCTTTGAGGGTTCCCTTTCTTCGACAACTGTTGCTTCGCATGTTTCCTTCATTTTCTTTAACTTAGGATAGTGTTTCTTGTAGTGACCATATTTTCAATAGTTGAAGCATTGTATTTTTGACATATCCTTTTATTGATTTGGTTTCTTCCTTAAGCCAAAATTCCTCTTATTCCTGAAATTCTTGAATTTTGTTGTGAAGGCTTGATCGTCATATTTCTTTTGGGATTTCTCTTTTGCGTTAATCCTTGATTCTTCTTTTGCACAACAAGTCTAAATTTTTTCAAATGTGGGATACTCCTTTCTTGTGTTCATGCTTACGGAAAATGCATCCCATATCTTGGGAAGGCCATTGAGTACTGTATTTACCAGTTCCTTTTCTAAAATGATTTCTTCAATAGCTTGTAGTTGATATATTAACTAATATATTCTCACAAAGTATGATGTTATGCTATCATCATCATTCATTTTCATGTCACATAGCTCATTTTTCAAAATCATTACTTGTCCAATTTTTCTAACTGAGAAGAGGTTAGTTAGAGCATCGTACATCTTCTTAGATGAGTCAAAATGAGAGATGTAGGGTATCAACTAGTATTTCACAGAGTCCATTATGATACTCATATATTTGATGCCATTGTCCTTGAACTTCTCCATAATTGGAATGTTCTGAGGTTCCTTCTCTTTTCCCGCTTCAAACCGTGGTTCCATGATCTTTCCTTTCAAGATATCCAACAATTTTTTCTTGGAAAGGATGAGGTCATTCCTTCTCTTCCATGCTCTGAAGTTAGAAGCCCCTTCTAACTTGTTTTTTGACTTCATAGAGTAAGTCATGACTGCTTTGACTTGGTCAACCTTTGAATTTGACAAAAAACTGAAACTTGACATCTTGGCTTCATAAGAGTCCCAAGAGGTGCACTTGGCTAGGGCACACTAGGATATACAAGAATTAGGCAAATATCTTCACTTAAGGTGCCTTAATAAGAGGGTTAGGGTTTCATTGTTGCAACACAATTTTGACTGCAACTACAACTGTAACTGAGAAAATCTTCCCAATCTATTTTCCAGTGGTTAGACTGTCTAAAGATATTGTGGGACTATAACTTGTTAGAAAAATGTGTGTGCTCATTTCACCATAGAAAATATAGCAATATTGTCACCCAACCATAGGCACAAAGGCCGCCCCGAGCACCTTAACCTTGACATAGAGAATAATTCCGGAAGAAAACCCTAGAACCAATAGCCAACCAAGGTATCATACCTCTCTCTAGAGATAGCATACCAGGAAGAAAGTCCGAACCATAACTGAAGATAAAATCCAAGCCAAAACCGAAAATTTCAGTTGCAACAACTCCTCTCCAAACTTGTGCACCACTAGTCTTATGCAGTTGTGAGAGTGAGAGTGAAAAATGAGCTCTAGATCCCTCTTATTTATATTCCTCTTATTTAGGCCAACTTCTACTTTTGGAGAATAATAACTCAATAATAAATATTCTCTTGAGCCGAATTGTCTCCTACAGTTATTATCCAACGTTTTAAGGTTTCTCTTGCTTCCCAGAATATTCTAGTCTCGCCAGGGTTACATATAGAGGTTAATACCTCCTGCAACTACCATAATATCAACACTTAACCCCTTCCCTTGAAATAAAATGGCCTAAATACTCTACTTATTGTTTCCCAAAAGAACATTTGGATTTTTTTTACATACAATTGATTGTTCTTAAAAATTTGTAGGAATTTATCCATAGGTTTAATGTGGTCTTTCCATTATTTTCTATACATAAGTATATCATCAAAGAAAACCCACAAAAAATTTCTAAGATAGGGTCGAAATTTTTTGTTCATAAGGCTTTTAAAAGTAGAAGACACATTAGTCAACCCAAAAGGCATGACAAAGAACTCATAGTTCCCATCATGAGTTCTAAAAGTTTCTTTGGGAATGTCTTCTTTTATTAATCTGATCTAGTGGTATCCTTATTTAAGATCTATCTTTGTAAAATAATCCACTCCATGAAGCTCATATAATAGCTCATCAATATTTGGAATAGGGAATTCATCCTTTACAATGATTTTGTTTAGATCTCTATAATTAGGACACATCCTCCAAGAATTATCTTTTTTTTCTCGCCATCACTATTGGAGATGGAAATGAACTCATGCTAGGTTGAATAATACCATAATCCAACATGTCTTGTACCATTTTCTCAATATCCCCCTTTTGTTGATGGGGATATCTATAATTCCTTTTATTAGGAGGAGTACTTCTAGGTATTAGTTCAATTTGATGTTCACAATCCTTAGATGGAGGTATCCCTTTAGGAATTTCTTGGGAGACCCCATGGTTCTTTTCCAAGGTGCATTTTATTCTTGTAACGCCCCCTGTTACCAATACTCCACAAAACTTCTATGATACCAATATTGTAACGTTTATGTTACCATATTACGAAAAATTCTTCTCATATCGCGTTGCAACGTTCCTAGCCACTCGGGCTAGGCCACACCACATAAAAAATTCTTCAAGACTCTGATACTAATTTAGTCTACTGATATATTCTTCACATGAAAAATGTTATGGGGAAGTAATAACATATTCAACAACAATAAGTCATACACATAATTAATAGAGATTTCATAACAGAACACCATAATTCATAATAGTAATGTAACTAAGCACATGATAAACACTTATCTTTGACTTAAAATAACACCAACTGCGTGTAGACCCTCCACGTTCCTCCCAACCTTAGACTACACTTCTCATAACTCTCAGCAATGGGTCACCCTTGAGCTGGGGCTAAACTCTACCAGGGAAAAGGGAATCCTAATCTAGTCTAAGGTCTGATAAGAAACAAAATTTGTTCAGTCCAAGGTTCCCAACTACTACAACTATCCTACAGTCTCTTATTCCCCACATGTTTGTCCCACCCCAAGAAGTGTGCCCCTTCTCTTCTCAACAATCCCTCGACTTCCCTACTTCCCTTCCAGGGCTTCAAAAACAGGATGAATAGGAAGTCTCAGAGCCCTGTAGCTATTGACGAGTGTACCAGGAAAAACATCTTGAGTAGTTTCCCCCCTAGAGAAGCTACTCACGGGCTTGACAACGATCTTATTCAATCCAACTCCCAACCTCACCAGGGTATAGGTACATGAACATATATCGTAACATCGAGATACTGTAACAACTCCGTGAATGAATGAAAAATTATCCCCCCCCCTCCAAATACACTCAATCTCTCTCTTATATATGCATGTGCCTTATATGACACATGACACTCAATAAACTCTCTTGTTCCCTCACTTTAGAAACTTAGGACATATTTATGTCTATAATTTATAGTTTAAGGAATATTAATATAATATTCCTTTGGGCCTAAGCCCCCTTTCCCTATCTAGTGGAGTTTATCCCCCCATACTCATTTGCATGGTTGGTCTGTAGCAGTGATGTGTTTTCATTAAAATTTGTGTGTGATTACATATTACAATGATGGCTCATTGACCATTTTAGCATATGGCTCCACGTTCTACTAACCACATAGGCACTCTGGCCTCAAAATACATATACACAAAGGTATGCTAGCCTAAAATGTCCTAGGTCACTAGCATGTGTGTTCATTTACAATTATATGTACAATTGGGGTTCGACCTAGAGGTATTACAATTCCTCTGGAATATTTTCATCTTCTTTATTTACTTTCATAGAATAAAGTCTAACCACAACTCCCCTGCTACCCTTTTTTTAGGAGTGTTTCCATTCTATGAGAATTGATGACTTGAGAAGGTGCAAATTTTAACCCTTTGAGTTGATATTGAATTACTTCCAATTCAAATCTAATGAATAATTCTTTATAATTTTTAGAAATTGTACCTAATGTTCTCAACCATTGAATCCTTAAAACAACATCTACACCTCCAATGGGAGTGGAATAAATCTGTTTTTCTAAGTTATATTC
This sequence comes from Picea glauca, assembly GCA_000966675.3. Classification (NCBI taxonomy): domain Eukaryota; kingdom Viridiplantae; phylum Streptophyta; class Pinopsida; order Pinales; family Pinaceae; genus Picea; species Picea glauca. The sequence goes on along the minus strand of JZKD02S1684841.1, from coordinate 399,797 downwards.
TCCCATACTAATTTTAATGTTGTGGAATTTTCCTCCACAATCAATACTACCTCCATTATCAACCAAAACTTGAAAATTTGTTCTTGGATACAAAAAACAATTGAGGCTCTCTGCTAATATTTTATCAATGAAGTTATGGGTTCTCCTTGACTCAATAAGCACTATGACCCTTTGCTTCTTAATGTATCCTGCAATATTAGGGGTTTGAGGTGTTAAAAAACCTGCTATTGCATGAACATATATTTCACACCTCTCACTGTTGTTCAAAATTTGTACATCTTTTTCCTACCCTTTTAAGTTCACAATTTCTTCCTCATCCCTTTGTACAAATGCCTCCATTTTCTCTTCATCATTATTATCCAAGGTGAACAATTTTGTTTCTTGACATTATGCCCTTTTGACCATTTTTTATCATAACCAAAGTATAGTCCTTTTTCTCTTCTTTCTTCCATTTCCTTTGGTGATATTCGAGTGGTTTGAGGTAGGGTTTCCCTATGAGCCCCAAATGTATCTCTTCTTCCTGCATATGTTCCAGTGGTAGAATTGTGTGTAGCTCTATTCTTGGCTTGAATATGATGAGAAAATTGCATAGCCTCCATAATATTTTCAGGACGTTTTATGAAAATCTCATGTTTAACGTCTTCGTGTAATCCACCCATGTAAGCTTCCAACAATTTTTCATCACTTATGTTATCCAACCATGTGGTGAACACTTGAAATTCTGAATTATAATCTTCAAGATAACCCAAGTGCTTCATTCTTTCCAATTTACTAAAGTAGTCTTGTTCTATTAGGTTCCTTAATAAATCTGATAATATAACTTCAAAAATAACTCAAACCAACCACATAAAATACTTAATACAAGAAATAGACAAAACTCTTGAGGTATGGTAACATTGTGTATTAATCCTTATGGAAGGATAATACTCCTAGAGCAACATTTGCTTGCTCATCCATTACAATATTCTTCACTATGCCCATACCTTCCTTATATAATACTACCTAAGAACATTATAGAGAAGGAACTTCTAGAAATCCTTCTCACCTTTATTATGCTCACACTACTACAATATATCTAACTACCATAGTGGGCCTTATTTATTAATATAGTGGAACTATTTCATCTTACATTGAATGATATCCACTATTATTAATATATGCCCTTCGACCCTCCATTACCTCCCTAGATACATTATATTCCATCCCCCTTTGCATATTTCATCCTCAAAACATGGGAATAAACCATAAAATATGATCGACTAAGAAATTTATCCAACGTATACCAAGTACACACATCCATCCATCCTAAAGGAAGATGAACATGATGTCTAACTGTTGCCTTTCCATATTGATATTGATCCTTGTTGCACCTTTGGTGCCATGTGATTGGTGCTCTATAATTATAGCAACCTATAATGTTGGTAGTATTCCATGTTCCTCTTGATTGGTTTCCTTTCTGGTGCCATGCTGGTCCATAATAAGTGTGTTTATGCTCACACCCCTTCCTGGATGATTGTTGTTTCTCTAAGTGGTGTGGATGACGATATACATCAACCTTAGCTCTTGGTTCTACTATATTGGACTTTTCAACATGTGGTTCTTTAGATTCTTCTTCGTTTTTATGCCCTTCCTGATGCTTTTCTTCAAGTGCTTATGTAACCTCTGCTTTTGAGTCAACTTTGGATTTTGAAAGAACTTCTTTAGCTGCCCTTGTGGGTTTGTCTTTCTTACTAAGACACATATCCTGCAATATGATTTTATTTTTCTTATACCAAAGCTTGATAAAATTCTTTGGCACATTGACATTAACTATACCCAATGATTTCATCCAAGAATATCTAAGAATAACATCCACATCATTGATATCTATGGCATGAGAATCAAGATGCAATACACATTTATACATGGTGAGCTTCAAATATTTAAAAACTTGAAAATGTTCACCCTCAACCTGTGTGCTTTGCATATTATTTATAGGAACTTGCAATCTATTAAGCAATTGAACATTGATAAAATTTTGCTGGCAGCTAGTGTTAATAGTAACAATGACCTTTTCTTTATGAATACAACCATGAACCCATACTATAGAATTGCCACATGAAAATAAATCCTTGGTGCTCTCTGTATCCATTTTTCCAACATGAGACCGCCTATCTAACAATACTTTTTCAAATTATTCATCGGGGAGTGCCATCATTTTTTCTATAGTTAAGCGATTTCCATCAATTATGGTTGCATCACCTTGTAAGTTTAAATTGACAAAAAAATTCCAATTATTTTTCCATGCCGACTTCCTCTCTTTTATGAATTCTTTAATACTAGGGCCATCATATTTTATAGTAAAATATATCTTGCTTGGAATAAGTCTTCGACAAAAATTAGGGTTTATAAAAATAACTTACTGTGCAAATCGCACAGCTTTTCCGGAAAAACCATGAAAATTGCCTAATTTAAAATGTTGATAACTTCAATTTCCGGACTCCGTTTCAGATGATTTTTTTTGAATTTGGTATTTTTCTGAGAGGATTCAAATATCCAATTTGTTTATGAAATCATTCTTATTAAGTTTCAAAATTGAGTCTTAAGTGCGTCGCCCCCTTTTTTCCTTTGAAAAATTCTACAAAAAGAACCATTTTTTTTTCTTTCCTTGGCCGAAGAAAGAGCTATGATACCAAATGTTAAGTTCCTTAATAAATATGATAATATAACTTCATAAATAACTCAAATCATTCACATAAAATAATCAACACAATAAATAAACAAAACCATTGAGGTAGGGTAACACCATATATTAATCCTTACAGAAGGATAACACTCCTCAAGAAATACTTGTTTTCTCATCAATTACAATATTCTTCAATGTGATCATTACTTTGCTCATATCTTCCTTATATAATACTACCTAAGAACATTCTAGAGAAGGAACCTTCTAGAAAGACTTCTCACCTTTATTATGTTCACACCACTGCAATATATCTAACTACCATAGTGGGATTTATTTAATAATATAGTGGACTTAGTCCACCTTACATTGAATGATCTCCACTATTATCACTATGGGACATTCACCCCCCCATTACCTCCCTAGCTACACTATATGTTCCCAAAATTTTCCATATTGTGATTCTAAGTCTCTTATAAATAAACTCCAAGGATAATGATAAGAATTGAGCTTCCTTTTGAGTACCCATTGATAGGGTTTTATCTCCAAGTACAATGTTGCTAAGGATATCCTTTTCTTATCATCCATAATATTATACAATCCAAAGTATTACTCTATTTGGTTCACCCATGTAAAGACTTATGTTCTATCAAACTTATTTAATTCGACCTTGGGAAAGTTGACACCCTTAGGAACCCATACGTAATTAAATCCACTAATATTTGAGTTAAATCCACTCGAAAAATTCTTATTATTGGAATTTTGTTCACCATGAATACTACCTTTATTTTCATGATTCTCTTCGGTTACATTGTCACTTTAAAAAAAACACACATCTAGGGTTTGTATGATAGTTGACATGGAATTTTGCAATTCTTCCATATTTTTCTCCACATTCTTTTCCATTTCATCCCTATTTTCATCCATCTCGTTTTCCATTTGATCCTTATTTTCATCCATCTTCTTTTCCAACTATTCCATTTGGTGAAAAATCTCTTCTCTTTCTTCTTCAATAATGGTTGAGCTCTCTAGAGGTTTAGTTGGTGAAGTAAATTTTGGAGCACCATTTCGAACCATGTGAAAAAAATAATAATACTTTGCTTTTTCCTCTTTATCACAAAATTTGAATCACCAAAAATATATCTTCCAATCAAAATTTATGCCAATTGTAAGTTATGTACCTTTCAAACCCTAATTTGGAGAATGTTTGGATGGTTGGCCTTTGTCATAATATATCTATAAAGTTTGAACCCTTCCGAGTTTGAAATTTTGGCTTGTAGTACTATGAAATGAATTCTTAAACTCCTAAAAATTTCACACTCCGAAAATTCCATGAAACAAAGTTATGGCAAAAATCCCAAAATGACTCGCTTGAGACTAATTTTGGAACTAGTAAACACCCTAGCTTCCAAAAGATATACATCATAAATATTAATGATTTAAAATATGAAAACAATTTCCACATGTAATTCACTATGGATTCTCAAGATTTTGAAAAAATTTCAGAGTCTGAAACTTCATTGAAAAAAAAATTATAGCGAAAATTCCAGGATGACTCTTTTAAAACCGATTTCAGGATTAGTCACAAACCCTATCTTCCATAGACTATATATATGAAATTATAGAAAAATAGAACCTGGAATTTTGAACACCTATACTCTAATAGTGTTCTCAATCTCCACAAAACTTCACTATTTGAAAATTCCCACACAAATATTTATAGTGAAAATTCCAATATGACTTGTTTAAAAATGATTTTAGGATTAGTCACAAAGTCCATATTCTATAGGATATATCTCCAAAATTATAACGAACCAAAACCTAAAATTTATACTAGACATACTATGATATGTCTTCTAATTATCCTCCAACTTTCATTGTTTGAAGCATCCCGAAAAAAAAAGTTAGAGTGAAAAATCCATGATGTCTCGATTGAAGGAGTGAAACCCTAGGATTGAAAGCTTTTATACCAAATGTTATGAACCAAACTCCAAAAAATAGCTAATGAATAATCTACTTCAAGGGGAAAACTATTTTTACATTATATGCAACATACAAGACAAGATGATATGCTTATACAAATGATTCTCCTTTATTATAAATAGGAGATAAAGTGAGCATGATGTAACCTACCATTAAGATAACCTAATAATAACTATTAAATTCATAATAAATGAGTGTTAGGGCCTTAGGGGCCTTAAAAACAATCCCAAGAAGAGACAAGGAATATTAAAGATGCATTTATGATGGAAACTATTCATAGATAGAAGTGACAAATTCAAGAACTTCAAGTTGAGTGTGAAGCTCTTTGACAACTGGTTGCAGGTCTAGCAAGAATCAATTCCACAACCCATGCATTTGCTAGTTTTTCTATTGGGTATTCAAAGGTTAAGGAAGAGGAGGCAGTTCAACAAGAATACGAGGATGTCAGAATGATGAATGCATATCATAATTCCATGACTAACGAAGGGCATATGAAAGAATCTTGTACTCAAAATGCTTTCATTAAGTAATGTTTAATAATTTTTAAAGTTTGTTTGTGGTTAGGAGTGTTTGTTCAAATTTATACTTGTAGTAGCTTACAAAAATCCTCCTCTAAGGAATATTTTGATGTCATAGATTGTTATTTTTAAATTTTGCACACATCTCAGAATGTTTTTCCGGACAATCCTCTCTTATATGCATTTTCATGCTAACTAGTGCAACTACAACAATTTTCTAATACAAATATAAAAATATAAATTGTATTAATAGCTTCAAATTAGTGATAATATCTCTAAGAGTTATGATATAAGAAAAAACAAAAAACAAAAAAAAGAACATCTTAAAAATAAAATGATGCTCTTGAATTCTTGGAGATGATAACTATGTTTTTCCCTAACTGCTAGCCATAATGGTGAATGACTCCTTCAACTCCTCCTTGAAGTCCTCCCCCCCTCATTTGTCGTCATTGAAGGCTCCCCCTTCCATTTCACAGGTTCTTGCTCTTTGTGGGCCCGGTCGTTAAGCACAATGTCAATGGCCTCTAGCCAAAACTTGCAGACTTTAATTAATGGATTTATTGCACCTAGAAACTAGAAATCAAAGAAGAGTCATATATTTATCCTTGTGCCAAGGGATTCTTCATAGTGGAATTTGACATATTTGAGGATAGAGATCAAATTATGGACTATGGTCCAGAGTTTTGGGGCAAATTTGACCTCTACATGAAACCCTAAATTCCAACTTTTGAGCCCTCTTTGAACTCCCTCTCCACGATGCTTGTCTAGGTAACATTGCCTAACCTCCCTTTGTATTTTTGGGGTTATGATTCACTAAGCAATACTGGAAATGGTTTAACAAAATTTTATTTCAAAGTGAGGAGATGGAGTACAGGTGTATCACAACATATGTGTGCATATGGGTAGACATGGACTTTAGTAAGGGATTTATGATATAAACATCAAACTTGTTTTCGAAGGATATCCGTGGACGCAAAAGTTGGATTATGAACAAGTCGTATTTAGACACAGGGCATGCTTTGAAACATGACACTTATCTACCCATTGCATCAAAGTCTCAAAGGTATAGTGATCAAATAAATCTTACCACAAACAGTACCCCCCACCCCTCCCTACACCTCCATCATGAAAATTTCCTAATCAACGAAGGTCATAGAATTTTCCCTCCAAGAAAAGGAAGAGTATCTCTTTATCACCCCTTAAACCCAAGTGAGTTGCGTTGACTAGGTTGAGGAAGAAGAAGCAAACTAGGAGAACCTCAAGTCTTCTCAAAATCCCTTTGGACAAAGAAAAAAGTGAAGATCAAGACAAAGGAACATAACAAGAACTAGTTACACTCATTTAGTATTCAAGGGAGGAGTGGAAAAAATTGGTTAAAAAGAAAAAGTGCATTTCAATTCCATAGCGAATGATGACAATAAATCAACACCAAAATCTATTCTAGACATGCATTGTCTCCGTATTTTTAACACCAATTCCATTAAATTTGGTCTTATGACCAATAATATCAACTAAGAAATTGTAAATTTTTATTTTGAAAATGTGAATACTAGTGTTTTTAAAGTGCAAATTGAATTTCGAAAGTGTGAATATTGGTTTTTGAAAGTGTGAATTTCAATTGTGA